>DWKC01000739.1:0-11648 GCA_018249195.1 Racta chiria
CAAACATTCCTGCTCATCACAGAAAAGTTTGTCCTGGGTGGGAATCGAACCCACGACCTCCGGCTCAGTAGTCAGGTCCACTAACCACTAGACCATCACGCCCGTCATTACTACATACATTTCGTGAATACAGATTTCCTCACGATGTTTTCATTTACCGCAGCAAGTGATAATCAAGTTCTATTATGCAAATAATTTAGAAAATTAGAGGTGCGCGCTGCAGATTTGAACCAGGATCTGAATCCGGGACCTCCCGTTCCAGAGAATAACGTTCAAACCATTAAGCTATCATTGCTTAATCTATATACAAACAGGAATAACCAACCATTGTTTATGTTGCACTGAAGAAGTAGACATAACCGAGGTATTTCGTACGAAAACTAAAGAAAAACTTTAAAAAGAACAGGCCACAGACTAAACAATTTTATATCGCCGCTTAAACCTCTTTAGCTGGTAAGAAAAACCATTGTTCTTCCAAAAAAAGAATCCGTAAGCCGTGTAGCGATTTCATGAATAAAAAACAAACCTTGAAATAAACACTACACTTTATTTCTTCCATCCGTGTCTTGGAAGAAAAATAACGTCTTCACTAAGGCCTGAGGTACTCCGCTTTACCCACGGCCTGTCCGACCAACGGCTAACAAACGATAATTAAGATAAAAAAATATATATATAGCCTGGCTTCAAACGATATTTATGATTAAAAAAATCTTTTTTAGTCTGGCGGCATGCTTCAATCGCATGTCATCGAATGGTGCATGATTGTTTTTGAGTTCTTTTTTTTGTATTTGTTATTATTTTATTTTTAGTGTTGTATTTCTGGTGGCGCTAGCCGCGAATAAATGTTTTTCTTTTTTTATTTATTTATTTATCCTTTATTGAACTACATTAAAATATTACGGTTTATGGGCGAGCTTAATGCTAATAGCATTCTCTGGTAGAGAGCTAACCACATAAGACCAACCAGAAATACACGATAATAATATTCTTTCTTCTTTTTATAGTTTTAAAGCTATAAACGTTGTTAGTTGTTATTAATGTCCATGGGTGGCCGTCATCACTTACCATCAGGAGACCGGTCTGCTACTTTGCCTGTTAATAATGTAAAAAAAAAATTAACTTGGTAGCTTCTCGTCAATCACCGTCATTGCGACAAGTGGCTTAGCGAAATAACTGCTTGTGGCATAAGGTCTGAGTGATGACGATATAGCGGTGTGTTTTCGATACTGAACTGAGCTGCGAACTAGTGGCCTGGCGTCACTTCATTAATGGTTCCTACAGTGCACGTCTTAGGGATGGAGACCTGGAGAGGCCCATGTTGCTTCACTAGACCATAGGTAGTAAAATTAGCAGGCATATCATGTGATGGTAAGTGATCACCGTGATATTATTTATGTGCGATTTCGTGTGATTCTGAGAAGTTTTAAAATGAAGGACTGCAGTGCCGTCTGTGTTTCTTAATGTGAATTTAGTAGTCAATTTAGTTGAGTGTAAAGTATCTATCTATTGTACTATTTACAACTAGCTGCGCCTTTGTCCGCCTTTAAATTTAATATAATTCTAAAATAAAATTCTTAAATAAAAGTAGTATAAGTTATTCCTTATTACATCAGCTATCTGCCAGTGAAAGCCCCTTTAAAATTGGTCCAGCTGTTCCAGAGATTAGCCGGAACAAATAGATTACCGGAACAAAAAGACAAATTATAAATGTTATTTTGGTATGTTCTGTGTATACATACATATACATTACATACATATGCATTTAGTAAAAAGCGGTTATATTAATATTACAAACAGACACTCTAATTGTATTTATTGGTATTGTTTTTACACGTAATTTTATACGTATCAATCTGACTTGCCTGCACACGAAATGAAAGTTGAAATGTGTAATAGAATATTTTTTTATGGTATCTATTGTGTTTCGTAACTTTGCGCGCTTCGCTTCCATAGAGCTACAGAATAGGTGGCGTAGGCGGGTTTATTTGAATTTAAAATTTATTTTTTTAAATTTGTAAATAGATTTATAAACCAATAAAGGTTACGATTTTTGCACTTAGTCAAAAATTCGAAAAGTGATGTATCAGTGATAATCGGATTCAAATCAGTTCAAACATTTCTGAAAATGCGCACAAACGCATTGACTAACAAACAGACAGTCAAAAAATCATAAAAATCTTTACTCTATAACTACATTTACATTCCTGCCAAATATCTTCCATGTACAGACACCGATCAATTACAGACTTCTTATATGCATCGATATCGATGTTTTACACTAGATGGGGGGGGGGGGAAGTACAGCCGAGCAATACTCAGCTTACCAGGCACTAGAAACCGTAAGCTCGTCACATCCATTCTTACAACACAATTCATATAATAACAAAGGGAGTTTCCATGTACAAGCAATACAGCGAGGTACAGTCGCGCACAAAAATCTTCGCGTTACAAATGACTGTAACATTCGTATTCATTCCCCGGCTTTTTTAGAACCTTTTTGTGACAGTTTGTCGGCTACGGAACGAATAGAAGTGCCTTGGTAATTTCGGACCTGAAAGGACCCCATTAGGGGCTTTTCGTATCGGCGTTCGTCTGTCCTTTTCGTTTCTTATCGATGATAAAGCATCTTTCTAAAACGGTTATATATTAAAAAGTGCAATATTCCTAAACAGCGAGCTTATGATCAGGCTGACGTCATTCATAATGTGACGTCACACCGGATAATGAGATGTCATCATGTCTACACGATAATAGATCGTTCTGTTCCGAACATTGCTGGGTTATGGCGTGTTTGTTAGTTCCAACCTGTTGTAGTTAATTATTCGATTTTGAGCAGATTGCTAGTGGCGTAGGCTTGGAAGTCCACGGTGGGGCTTACTAGGTCAGTTTCAGAACACTAACGATTGTTTTTAATAATATATTTTCCCATTTTCTCTCGATAATTTAGTAGGTTATGTATTTGCGGTGACATCGCAATCACGGCACATGGTGACTGAGAGACTCAGCACGGAGTTTTCTATGTCATCTGCATAAACAATAAAAATCAAATATAATATACGTTCTGGAAATGAACAGTCGGAGCTCGGTCGATCCCCAGGCATGACAACTCGCTTGGCGAGAGATGTCTTTATTGCCAAATATTTTATTAACAAAGCCGATGATAAACCAGTTATTGTCTACCGAGACATTAAGTACATAGTATTAGACATATTAGGGACATTAAGGATTGAGTTCTGACTTTTAACAAAAACCCAGTAATAATAAAATTATTTATGTATGCTTCTAAAATTAGTGGTTTACAAGGTACATTTACTGATACAAACATTGTCTATATGTCAACGTAAGTTAGTAGTATAGCAAATTTTGCTAAATTTTGAATTTCATTATGCGAGCAGTTAGCAGCTGTTACCTACCGACACAAATATATGTGAACAGCTTCTAGAAAACCGCACTAATAATCTAATCATGAAGGGGTCTTTGAGGTCAAAGAACAGATTATTCACGGTTTAATTTACAAGTTAATGTGTTTTTATTTTATTTTGGACAATATTAAAAACAGGTGTTGCCATCTATTCTGCCTAATTAGATTAAGTTGCGCTAGATGGCAGTGTTACTACCGAGGAAAACTCAAGTTACCAGCTACTAATTAAACTCTTAAAGCCAATAAAAGTCGTCGTTTCGTTCCGTCGAGGAGAGGAAATAGAATATGCTTAATTCTGACACCCCTCCAGGACTCGTGGTGACATTGATACTACAAACACACATCACAAATTACCACCCTAACCCGAGAACAAACAATCATCTGTTACATTAATTCCGACGTATTGGGGCAGCCTAGAATACCAACCCCAATCCCATGTTGACAGACCAGCGTGTTGTGAGAGGCCACAGAATTCAGCTGGTTGGTGGTAGTGCTGAAGGCCGTCTGACTAGCTACCACCCTCCTGTTTGTGCCAGCCGCCAAACCATTCGTCGTATTAAGGCTGGGGGCTTGAGAGCCAGTTCTCCTCTTTTTCTACCAGTTCTTCAGTCATCCTCCTGCCCATTCTTCTTGTGTCACCCATCTTGAGGCGGTCACGCGTCAGTTACTGTATTGATTCCAGTTGCTTTAGCGATGTACTGCTTCCCTACTTTTTGTGTCTTTCTCGCAAATGCGGGTCTTTTAGTACCTTCCTGACAGGCCACGTGTTAGTGACAACCCAGTCTAGTGTTTCTAATGTCCCTACGCTGCGGTGACCACTTACGGTGAACCGTCTGCTCTTTTACCCACATAAAAAATAAAATAAAAATAAATAAATACATTAATGCTTGAATTGGAATCGCAGCAAAGGCCTCTCGCTTCGCAGTCTCTACCAACTATTCTACAGGCCCGCTGCTTATACCTTGTAAAAAATCGCTTCACCGCTCCGACGTTTTATGACCCAAACTGCACGGAGAAAAAAATTATACATAGTCAACTCTACGCGTTGTAGGGCAGAATTCCTCACACACGAGACTCAACAAAAGGCCGAATGGGATATTAGGCGGGAATTTCCATAGCTTTTTAGTTAAATGTGAGTCTTCCTGTACCCTTTCTAGTCGTCTTCAGTGGTTTTGGATTGTCTCAGATTTTAGGGAAACACCGGAGCATGCTTTTTATACATTTTATGATCTAGTATATGTCTAAGCCTATTCACCCTTTTTTTGAAGACACCTTAGCTGTCCAGCCCTAATTGAGTTACATCGATACTTTCTATATTTAAATTCTAACAAACTGAGTATTTAAACAGATAGATCTACAACGTTTTATGTATATATTTAGACCATCAAAGAAGCGACATTCCGTCCACCAAAATCTGCGGTTTTAGTCGCATTTATCGAATTTGCATATCAAAGAGAATGTGTGTGATTCAACCGCTAATGGTCCCTGTATGGCTGTCTCGGCACTTCGCGCGATTATCTAGTAGCTTAAATATTAACATTGCTTTTAACGTACAAGGGAATAGACGTTACGCATATTCGAGTATATTGCGTATGTGTGGACTGTTCCGAAACATTTCTGAGCTTAAGAGCGTAATCTCAAGACACCACACTTAAACTCAGACAAGCTTGGCACAAGAATATTTTAGTCCACAGAATTAACGCTTATGGTATTCTTAAAAAAATAATTATCTAGAAAGTTCAGGTATATTCATTTCAAATTATCAACAAATTCTGACGACAAACCAAAACCGTGCTAATTCCCAAACAAGGCCGACACAACACAATACCACTGTTGGAATCCGAACATTTTTTTTTCTAAAAAGGCTTCATTTAATATGTTCTAAATTTAATGTTCATGGTGGCAACATTGTAAATTTGTAACTTCCTTTTTTCTCTCTTGTCACTGTAGTATAACTTGTGTGTGTAATCCTGTGTATTTGATCCAACTATAAAAATCGTCTCCACCAACAAGATTTTTCTGTCACCTCTCCACCTGCAAGAGCCCACATAAACAGTCCACC
Source organism: Racta chiria (assembly GCA_018249195.1). Classification (NCBI taxonomy): domain Eukaryota; kingdom Metazoa; phylum Arthropoda; class Insecta; order Lepidoptera; family Hesperiidae; genus Racta; species Racta chiria. The sequence continues at coordinate 5,484 of DWKC01000739.1, forward strand.
AGACCTGCATAACCACTACCCATATAAGTACTACATGAGTGAATTTTTTAAATGTATACAAGAATGTCAGCCCTAAAATATTTCTGTTTTATTTAGAAAGCATTACTTACTCAATAGTTATGAATACTTACTTGTTATTTATTTACTTACTCTTTATTGAACCCAAAAACAATAGGTTTACAATGGGCGGACTTAATGCTTAATTGTACTATCGGCCAGTCAGCACTTGGAGATGGAGAAAAGTTGAGCGAAGTGTCCAAGTTCAAGCGTAAAATTTGTTAACAGCAAATTCCCACAACAAAATAAGACCGTACAAATTCCCAGAGAAGCCGGACACAACACAACACTACTCACAGAATTACAACTACTAGTTCGTTAAAACCTACAACTTCTATTTGAAATTCGAACAATGCGAACAGTGTAGAATTTATTTTTCGAACGTAACAACATACAGTTTCCGGTATGATTTGTTGTAATAAACCATTTCCCTGTTCTGTTGAAGCTTCGCATATAATTCAATAATATTTCACGTCTCCATTCAAAAGCGAAATTATTCAGAATTACGTGTACATATTTTACGTTCTCAACAGTTTTGAGTTGTAGAAAATAAACTAATGTTGCTGGAGTTTGATTAACTCAACATTCATATTACTTTGGAAGTTTGATAACATTCTATTTTACTATGTAATAATTTAAGACTAGTATATATGTATAATTAGACTTTTTATGGAATATTTTAAATGACACCTTTAATAACCGTGCTACTTGCGGCTATCCAAAGTAATCCGTGTTTCAGTGGATACGTAAACTCGTCGGTCCCACATGTTAGCGTTAGACCGCAGTCTTTATGCTGACCGTTATGGAATATATAAATGCGGAACGTTATTTCTTTCTTTATTTCTTTGAATATCACATGCTTTTTCACATTGCTTTAAAAATTATATAATGGTTTATTACAATCTACTATCCGTCCAGATTTGTTATTAATGGGTTTAAACCAAAATCTTAAATAAGCTTAGAATTATTTAAAATTAAGAATAATATTAAATTCATTTCGCGACTTAAACTTGAGGTTGAAGACGAGCAGAACTTAAAAAAAAAAATTACAAACATTTAGTTAAATTTACAATTGATAACTCACTGGGAACTGGGGAACCTGGGAACAGTTTATCATTTTTAAACAGAACCAAGCAAATTGACTGACCTGCTGGTCTAGTGGTAGGTGAAACTGACTGCTAATCCGGACATCGTGGGTTCGATTCCCACCCAGGACAAACTTTTCTGTGATGAGCAGAAATGTTTGTTCTTTGTCTGGGTATAATCATATCTATTTAAGTATGTATTTAAAAATATATATGTACGTTAATCAGATGTCTGATCACCATAGCACAAGCTAACACTTAGCTTGGCGTCAGGTGGCTGTGTTTGGGTTGTCTTAAGATATTTATTTATTATTTATACTTAAACATTATTTTTAGTATGACTGGTAAGTTATGATGGTAATCAGATGGGATTCATTGTCATTCTATACTACCGAAAGGTAATATTTAATTAATGTTACTAAGATTCTGTGGAAACTACGCAATATCTAGATTTTGTACTGCTATCAAAGGCGATGGAATACCGTAAGATCGTATACTATGTCAAAACGAAATGTAATGGTGGAGTTTAAGTTTGATGAATAAGTAAATATTTTTTTGGCAACTCTGAAAATTTACATATCGGGCGAAAGCACCAGTGAATAGTGCAAATATGCATGAAATATACCTAAAATGTAGGTGTTCGTCGGATAGCTGTTACAGCGGTTTTATACATAGTCATCCCACATTGAATAGAGCTCTAAATCTAAAAAAATATAAGGTAGGTTTTTGTGGAATTGTATTTTGAAACAAAATAGCAGAACTATAAAATAATCCTTTCCAAACTGTGCGATCCACCTGTAGCTTCAAAGGGTGTTTGGCTCAGTTCTATTATCTTACGATGAAGGATGATTTCAATTTATATTCATTTTTCATATCTTTGGCCAACTAACATACCACCATCTGATCATAAAGTAAGCCTTTACAATGGTGATGTGGCAATTGATAAACTTATCAAAGCATTTATTTCATATGATAATTTACAATATACCTATGAGTATTTTGATTCTATCACTGTTGCGGCAAGATGCATAGCACGAGGAGAAGAGAAGAAAAGGATAAACAGGAAAAGACATGACAAAAGAAATTTCTTGGCATATGTTTTTAAAACCAAATCTACAATAATAACAGATTTATTTTACAATCGAACTTGAGTGGAACTGGCTGTCGATGTGTATTATTTCCAAGCTTCCTTGTCATTAATATACTCATTGACACTATACCACTTCTCTATAAGCCGTGATTTGTTTCTTAAACATTTCTCTGGGTAAGTCGAGAATAGATATGTAGGTGATAAACGGAAGATGAAACTGAAGATACTTAAGCAAAAACGAACGGCTTGTTTGTATCTTTATAGATTGTGGAGAATAAAGGTAAAATTTTTCAACATTCTGGTAAATTGAATGTATATGCTTTTTTTACATACCCTTATCCGATATTAGAAGGTACTTATTGTCCTAATTATTGTTAAATCACAGAAACATTTTTTTAGGTTTAAGACTCTTTCGCTCTTAAACTCCTTTTACGAAAAAGGTGTTTCGTGAACTTCATTTCAACAGTTTTATAAATTAATAATCTTTAAAGTTTCTAAAGTTCGTAGAAATAAGCGTCATTAGCATAACGGCAGATTCCCACGATTTATCATACCTACACCGTCTACACCGCGCCACCGGAAGAGAGAGGTGTATTAGCTGTGGCAAAGCCGCGTATAAACGTCTTAATTTCTTTCTTTAATAACCGAAAGAGCATTTGTGTGACACAGGGCCATTTTCCGGCCACAACACGCATCGTAGGAAGCCAGCTTAATATTTAGTTCGAAAGAGAGTATCCTGTCTATTCAGGCCTATATAAAAACACCGGTTAGTGTTGGGGAAATTCCCACGTAGGGAATATTGAATTGCGAATGGGGAATTGAGTTTCAGTTCAAATTGTGCTGGAATTTTAAAACTCAAACGACTGACGGAAAACATTGATGGAATTTGAAATTTTTGGGGAGTTTTTACGGCGCTACGAAGTTCTAGAGTTTTCTAAAGAGTTTCCTAAAGCAACTCATTAAATTACTTTTTTAATAGGAGGAGGAATTAGCGGTTACAGGCTTTAATAAAATGCTAAAATGAATACAGGCTTTAATTTAATAAAGCGACGTCAATAAACCGATCACTAGAAGGATAGACCAATTAGTCATCTTCGTACCGATTTTCGACAGTCCAGCAATCTTTTGTAGGGCTAGGTGTATACCTATCTAGTTCTGTAATAAAATCCTTAAATTAATACGAGGTTTGTCGTAAAGTGGATTGTGGCCATAGGTAAAAAAATTTAACGAGCGCTTTCGTGCTTCGGAGTGCACGTAAAAGTACTGACCTACCGGTTATTGTCATGTCCTTTATCATCACCATATGGTGAGCCATGCCATATGGCAGTATTGGTAAGAAGCTTCTATAGTGAGAAGGTCATAATATTTTTATTTTAGTCGGTTTGTTTGTAGGATTGAGACGTGTCTGTAGATGGCTAATTTCTAAAACAACTCAACAAATTTGAGTGCGTATTACACTTTTATATTGTAACCCAATTTAAAAAATATGTAATTTTACAGAATTCCCGCTACATCCCTCAGCTATGGGAAAACGAGACTAGTCACTAGTATGATATAGGCACAATATCCGCCAAACAGGCTTATGATCGAGCTGACGTCATTCATAATGTGACGTCATTTCGGATAATGAGATGTCATCATGTCTCTACAATAATGGATCGTTCTGTTCCGAACGTTGCTGGGTGATGGCGTGTTTATTAATTGTAAGTTGTAATTAATTATTAGATTTTGGGCAGTTTGCCAGTGGCTTAGGCATGCAAGTCCGCGGTGGGGGTTTAAAATAGATCGGTTTTAGAGAAGGCTATTTCCAATATATCTATCCGTAATCCCTCGATAACTTAGTGGGTAAAGTAATTACCACATTAGGCTATATATCATTTGATTGGTTTGATCATAATATTGGCTCGTGACAATATTGTTAATTGTTTATCCATCACACCAAATGTTGGTAATAGGTGTTACAAGTGTTGTACTCAAAGTTTAAAAGCATTCTCCATGCTCCAGTGTAATTGTTACAGTTTACAATTTTAACATTGTAAAGTATTCTTGAATTTTATTCAATGATCTGTTAATTCATCCGATGCAAACTGATAAATAACTTGACATATAAATACTAGAATATAATAATATATATAATATTATTAGAATATGGAATATAATAATACTACCCACAAAATTACAACTTCTTCTTAAAGATTGAAATGAAAGAAGCAGTTAGTTGAAAAATATATGCACTCAATAAATGCAAAGCCCTCTTAACAACGAATTCCCACAACAAGTCAAGACCGTTCTTATTCTAAGACTATGCACATCACAAAATAATAAGACTACCTATCGAACTACAACAACAAGGTAGTAAAAAAATAAACGAATGACAGCTCTGAATATTTTATTTAAAAATTACTTACTCAATAATTATGAGAACTTATTTATTAACAAAAAAAATCCCACAACAAAATAAGACCATACAAATTCCCAGACAAGCGAACGACGCGAACAGTGTTGATTTTATTTTTTGAACGTAACATAAAGTTTCCGGTACGAAATGTTGTAATAAACCATTTGCCTGTTCTGTTGAAGCTTCACATATAATTCAATAATATTTAATGTCTCCATTTAAAAGTGGCATTATTCAGAATTACGTGTACATATTTTATATTCTCAGCAGTTTTGAGTTGAAGAAAATAAAGAAATGTTGCTAGAGTTTGGCTAACTCAACATTTTTATGACATTTGGAATTTTGATAACATTTTATTTCATTATACTTTTTATAAAATATTTAAAATGGGACCGATCATAGTCGAGCTTGCGTTGATCCAAAATAATTCGGGCTAGATAAACAACATCGGGCATCGTCGAAAAGTTGAGAGATTCCGTATTTCGGTGGGCACATAAAGCTGTCAGTCCCGCTTGTTATCGTTAGATAGCAGTCGTTAAGCCATGTTAACTGGGCATAAAAACTTTCTGTGGACCACCAATCCTCGTAGGACCAGTATTATGCAGTAAACTCTAGGCTTCCTCAGTAATGCTCATCATTAGGAGGATTCCTCAGTCCTCAACCTCCATCTAGGCTTGTTAATAATAGGCTAAAGCCACTTACAATATTCTGTCTCATATTATGTACGATTACCTGATTTTTTAAACCTAACTTATAAGGCAGGGTTGCCAATAACAAATTCGTCCAGTAAATAAAGAAATAAAAAATCAAATTTAATTAGTGGGTTACCAAGGTAACCATCTAATAGAACTCCCCATAAAAATATCCCAAAACAATTTAGGGGTCAAAGTTTCATAAACGAAGTCCTACCGCTGCAGCTTGCGAAGGTTTGTTCGGAAATGAAAAACATTATCAGAACAAACATAATTTCCGGCAGTGGGTTCATTGTCTGTCTGAACAAGGGATGTTTGATTTACAAAATTGCTCCCCCAACCCCTGGGTACTGCTTAGAAAATAATAACCTATCTTGGACATATTTGTATACTTTATGGTTCATCACACTCCTACAAAATATTAACATTATGTTTAACCTTTTTAAAGTAAAAACTTACATTTGTTTCATGTTAATATTTTTGATACACATTTGACCTCCAGTTATTGTAAGGTGCAAAAGTAAAGAAGACTAGAACAAATAATTCTTTTTCTTGGCGAAAAAATTTACTTCTTCATAGCAGGACCGCAATCTTACACAGCGCAACACTTTTTTTGTAGACAACGATAACATTGACCATTGGACTCTGCATGTTAAGCGAAATCTTTCCGGCAAAAAAATTGTCCACTTGACCTTATATTATACAGTTTGCAATCAACCTGTGTGTAAAAATATCTATTGTATGTGTTTAAAATGCTTGTTATATTGCCATTTGTTGTATTTGAACACAGGTAAAGCTGGCGAGTGGCCACTATGTTGCGAGAATTTCCAAGATATAAAACTT
>DWKC01000740.1:0-11647 GCA_018249195.1 Racta chiria
TGTCCTGGGTGGGAATCGAACCCACGACCTCCGGCTCAGCAGTCAGGTTCGCTAACCACTAGACCAACAGGCCAGTCATGTTAATGGTAAAGTCCAGCTTTTATCGAAAGGCTCTAATACGAATAAACCGTTAACCATTGAGGGTCCTGGTTGGAGCCAATTTTGCGCGTTGTGTAAAGTCTTCCATATAAATACATATGCGCCGTTATAGAAATTGAAGGAATGAAAAAATATATATTTAAAAATGAGTTTTTTTACGAAAAATGCTAAATTTCAGCTTCGTAAATTAAGAGCTTTAATCCTGCATGCTCGATGTGACGCTAAACGTTACAAAAGTAATGCTTACAAAACATTAATGTAAATGACATCCAAATCTGTTAATCCGTTTCTGGTAGTAATTAAAAAAATATATGATACGGAATAAAACACTTAAATTGCTGTCAAAATCTACCCACAGCGGTCAGTTCTTGGTAGGCTGAGCTTTGCTTGGTATATAACACCGCCACCTAGCGTAATTTCACTCAACTAAGAGGAATATATGGCACCACCTGTTTTTTAATTTTGTCCAAAAGTACATCAAAACGCATTCTCTCGAAAACGATACATTGCAAATTCATTCATGATTAATCGATTCTTTGACAGAACAAAAACCTTTAGAAACATTTGTATCGTAATTGTCAGTGCGGTTTTCTAGAACCCCGATTTATATAGGTATCTAAGAAAATATTACTCGATAGACAAGATATGTACGTCAATAAATTATGCTTATTTCCACAAGATCCCGAATCAGACACGTTTCTTGCTATCCTGAGAAATAAATAGCGGCTATTAAAACATTATCCGTCGGAGGTTGTAATCTATTTGCAGTGCGGCGCCAGACCGCATTCCAACAGGATATCGACTTAATACCCTACCTTCGACTAGACGTAGGATATAAATAGGCATCGACGGGGTCCACGACCTTAATAGCTCCAGACATAAAAAATAAGCGTACAGATGAGGTTACAGATAAAAATAAACATCATCTATTACCAACCTTGTGGATAGTTACTTATCTGTGCAATAGTTTGCAATCTCAAGATTATTATAGACATTTTAAATAACTCAACAGGATATTAAATTATCTTTTTATCAACAAATAGATAAAAGCTTTCCTACGTGTTTCATAGTCCACTTTCACAAATAGTTTACATCCTACTTATCATAACAACTTTAAATCGATGTGACTAGAATAAAGCCGTATCGGCCCCCAGCATATCAGGCCCTTAGATGATTCAGCCTTAATAGGAAAATTGCTGCGAATCGTCGAAGCCGGCCGGCTCCGCGCGTAACATTGGCCTTAGCCACCTCACGACTTGTAGACGTGCATTTGAATTTAAAATAATTTTACCATTATTATTCAAACCACTAATTGCGTAATTGTTGTCTTTACAGGATGAAGGTCTTAATCATTTGCATGGCCTTTGCGGCTATGAGCTTGGCGATGCCTGTTGCTGAAGACAAACCAGAAGCGGCAGCCATACCTGAGCCTGCACCTGCACCGGAAGTCAAAGCCGACCCTAAGCCGGAAGCTATATCTCAGGCTGCTGCCACAGAAGAAAAGAAACCGGAACTTATCCCCGAGGCAAAAGCTGATAAGCCTATAGAACCAGAAGCGAAAAGTACACCTATTGATGTAGCCTCTGAGGTTAAAGAGCCTGAGGCCAAAGCTGCAGCTGTACCTGAAGAGAAAAAAGATGACATCCCTGAACAAAAATCTGCAGTTCCTGAACAAAAGGAAGAAGTGAAGCCACAAGTCGATGAAAAGCCGGAAGAGAAAAAAGACGAACTTATTCCTGCAATCAAATCAGCAGCAGAACCAAATCCAGAAGTGACCCAAGCTAAAGTGGAAGAAGTTAAAAATGAACCTTCAGCTAAATCGGTAATTCCTGATGAACTAATTGACGTCGTGAGCGCAGTAAAGAAACCTGCTGCCGTAGCTGATGATTTTGTAGACCCTGCTGCAATCGACCCTGTGTCCGAAGCTAAGCCTGTTATCAGTCCAAAGAACGCAAATCCAGCGACTGAAGAGAAAAAGGCAGCAGAATCTGTGCCGGAAGGCGCGTCACCTAAATCTGCTAAACCCGAAGATAAACCATCAGAAGAAAAAGCCGAGGAGAAGCCAGTAGAAGCTCCTATTACCGTTTTACCTGATTCCAATGCTTCAGTTAAGGCAGGCGAAGCTGGTGTTGTCCCCATTGATGATTCTCTTAGGGTAGTTAGGGACACCGTGGATGATAAACAAAGTGCTGCAAACAAAGAAGCACCAAAAGAAGAGGTTAAAGCGAACGTGGCAACAAAATCAGCCGAACCAGATACACCTAAAGCCGCTGTAACAGAAACTGAAAAAAAGGAACAATCCGCTAAGGAAGCAAAGTCAAATGAATCCGAAGAATCAAAAGAATCAAAAGAGGTTAAAGATGTAAAAGAAGCAAAGGAATCAAAGGAAGCAGCAGTAGCGCCTTCTCAGCCCATCGAAGCGGTGAAATCTAGCGAAGACAAGCCTGAAATGAAGACCGAGGAAAAACCACAAAACGACGCACCCGCTAAAGATAGCTCAGAAGAAAGTGGCGAGAGTGTAGAAAAGAAAGACGAAAGCGGAGATTCATCAGAAGAGAGCGCAGAGAAAAGCGACAAGGAAAAGGTTTCAAAATCTTAGATTAGTCTGGATGTGGTGGTTTGGCGGCAGGCGTGTGTCGACAGGTCCTCGACACGCGCCCCCCGCCTCAGGCGGCTGCGCGCTCCTCAGTAACTAGTGTTTGTGAATGCTTCCCCAAGTGAGTGAATGGCGAGCGTCTAGCCGACCTTAATCTCGATAACCCGACTATTCACTAGTTCTAGAGACTTATTTAAATAGTGGAAAATAAAAACCCTACTTTGTAATTATTTTTCGAAGTAAATTATCGAATTTCCGGTACTATAAGTAATAAATACGTTTTTTTTATAATAAACTTGTCGTTTTATTATGATATACAAATTCTGCGGCTCTGCTTGGAGATATATTTTTTTGTAAAACGTAGTAAAAACATTATATTTTAATTACGTCACACAAATACTGTCAGATCGCACATGCCAAAAGCAGCAATTTAATAATTCGTTCAGCATTTTTATTTTACCTTACCAAGAAATAAAGTTTAGCCACTTCTACTTCCACTATTTCTCTGGTTGGGCTGAAAGCGAACCAACATGATAAAACCGATTCAGTTAAATATATCACGCAAAATGGCCTTCCTTATTATTACTGCAGGCCCTCAAACGTATTATTATCTGTGGCGGAATGTTACTTTCCAATAGGAATCAGCTTCGAATCCTTGATAAGGGTTCGCTTGAGTGAATTCAAGTGTGGGGGAGTTATTTTGTACACCCTTACCTCTAATTCACTGTACAAAGAATAATCTAAAGGATAAATCAGGACTTGACGACGACCATTCATAGCTCATAATGAAGCCTGGAAAATTGGTCTTCAACCAAAGTGACGTAGAATTAGCTTTATGGGAGGTAGCAGATTCTGTCGAAATACCAAGGTGAATCTGCTGATTTTTAAGTCGACAAGTAACCCAATCGGCTTTTGTTTAGTATTTTAATTAAATATTAATATGAATTTTAATTCAAACATTAGAATCAATCTCAAAAGTTTTATCAGGTAGTTAATATTTCCATTATATTTCCATATTTAAAAAATCTGAAATCCATAGATTAAGAAGGATTCATAGATTATATAGAAAGATTATGAAGGAGGTAAATTTTTGACGTGACCTTACCGACTCCGGTGCATCTCGATAACAATTGAAAGTAATTGTGTCTCGAGCATCATAAGATGCTTCGAAGTTTAAAGGGAAAATTGAACTATAAGCGTGTATTGAGATTTGTAACAAATAGTGGATTGTAGCCAATTAGTATCCAACGCATCTTTAGTGTAACCTCACTGTTGAAACTTTATTAACCCGAGTAGTTGTAATTTACAACGCCTATAAAACTACTACTTAGATCGGTAGGTAACAACGCCATCTAGTTTAAAACGTTATAAATATTTGTGTACATAAGCCGCTACGCATGCGCCAGTCAGATACCAGTACGTGCTACAGATATATATAGTAATAGTTATATAAATAAAATTAACATTAGCATGTCGGTAACGCGAACCCATAAGATTTTTCTATACAAAAAGTGCTCAACGCGGGTTCATAAGTTTTCACTTCAAAAAGACAATATGTCACTAACTGATCTGTTAGTTTAGTGGTTAGTGAACCTGACAGATAAGCCAAAAGTTCGTGGTTTCGATTCCCACCCAGGACAAACTTTTCTGTGATGAATAGAAGTATCAGGATGCAAAAATATCTATTTAAGTATGTATTTAAATAAATATCTATGTTTGTTTATCAGTTGTCTCACCACCATACCATACCATTAACTAACGCTTAGCTAACTAAAGCTAACGCTTAGTTTGAGGTCAGATGACCGTGTGTGAGTTGCCCATAGATATCTATTATCTCTCTAAATCAATAATTCCGACAATCAATAATAGACACACACACACACAGTAAGAGCTCTCTCACCCGCACAGCACGGTTACAACGCGGCCTATAGCAATAGCGATCTATAGCAGCTTCCGCCATTTTGCCTGTAGATTGCAAATAGTGCAGGAGTGCGAGCGTAGCGCAATTAAAAAAATGAAAACACTCGAATGAATTTCAGGTGCTTCGGTGAAGGGGTTCACGCGACCTGAATTCCCCATAAATTTGTCAAAAGTGTGGGAAGTCTATCAATCCGTACTTGGCCAGTGTTTGATTATTGAATATCACATTGTGAGAGGAAACCCGAGCCCAGCAGTGGGGCTGTTAGTTGCAGTAGATACACATACCTCCCCAGTCAGCATATAGCAGAGCAGTACACCGAGCGACCACCAGTCGACAGCATGCCCATACGGCTCACGGCTCAATACCTCTGGTGCTATAACAAATACAGAAATAAATTGTTAATAGAAGCTTGAGTATAACTTTGTAAGTTTGTTTAAGTATTCTATCAAATTGCATAAGTTTATAACGAACTTCGATTAGTCTTTCTAATAAAGTAGATGGAAAAATGTATATTAATTTATTCGAAGTGGGTTTTAACAAATACTTTTCGATAGTCAAACAAAGTTAAATAAAAAATTATCTACCCGTCTACTTCGAAGAGGCGGGAAGAAACTCCCAATTAGGTTTTTCTAATAAGAGTTGCAATTAAAAGCTACGGAAGCCTTACATAATGTCCGGTTTACATTATTCCAGCCCAGTGATCGAATCCAGCGCTAGTTTACTACTGGAAAATGTAAATTAGTACTGGAATTCGCTGAATCTAGCAAACATTCCAATCCAGTAACTGGAATAGTGGTCTACTTTTGAATGCAGTGCGATCATTCCAGTGCAAATGGAATGATGTAGACGGCCAATCTAGCGCCGTTTGAAGCTCTTCTTGAAATCATTGTCACTGTAGTATTCCCACTATAATGTCTTCTAATTGACTGTGAATGTATACGATACAATTCAGTCCAGTGCTAAACTGGACTGACTCATTGGATTACTGGACTGGAATAATATAAACTGGGTATAATATGAATTCAGGCGTTATGTAACAAGGCCAGGTTCACTCTCATACGAACACATTCATACTTCATGTGCTGCACGCAATTATCATACCTCCTTCCACACTAAGCAATATGAATATCTTATAATTATTATTTCAATAATAAATAAAAACATATTTACTTTCATTGGAGGATCCATCTTGCTGTGTAGCACACGAGTACATGTCTTGAAAACTTCAGAACAGCTTTAACTACTTGTATTCCGTGAACTTTTCCACCTTTCGGCTTAGTAAGTCAAAGAATTTTTAGAAGAAAAATCGTATTTTTTAAACATTAGAAATTGATTATTTTTGAAAATGTGTTTGTATAAATTATTTTTATTGTGCTTCCATAAAATTTCGAAAGTATGCGAAGTTTTATAAATAGTAAATAAATATAGGTAGTAAATTATCCTTTCGTTCTTTGGCCAAAATTCTCAAAATATTTTTTTTCATGTTTCTACAGTTGGAAACGATTATTACAACCACCAAAATGTGTTATAAGCTTCCACCCATTGATCGCATACCGAGCACGGATCTCTCCTCATCAGTATGAGGCCTCCTCAGTAGGAGGCCTACAGAGAACTCCACCACGCTGCTCCAGTGAGATTGGAGAAAATGCGTTATTAGTATACAACTATTTTTAAAGTAAGTTTTGTAATTTTATGCAAGTACATACTTGACTGCTATGAATACTCAAATATTGTAAGAATAAGTAATATTTTAATGTTACGTCACATGCCACTTGAAATATAATTAAATTGTTTCTTTAATTGCATACTAAAAAAATAGCAGTACAAAAAAAATATAACCCTAATTTTATAACAGATAACTGTATATCGTGCTCCTTTTATATAATTGAAATCTTGTAACTTCATTACAAAGAGATTAAATCAAATCATTTTATTCGCGAGATGATAATGAACGAGTATTGGATAAAAACAATCATAATACTTCATCATTTTATTCACATATTTATATAAATTATCACAAGACTAAGAATTCTGTTTATTTTTGAACTCATACCATCACAACATGTATTTTTGTCGTTCCCTCACACATTTCAATATTCAACAGTCATACAGGCTACGTTAAAATATGCATATATATCTAACTATATTTTCAAATAAGGCCATACAAAGTTATGTGCGATGATATTTTACAATAGGCTGTCAAAACACACTAACCCGATGTACAGAAAGTTGCCGATTTACCATCAACTTTTAAAAACTTTAAATTACAATTATAGACGAAAAGTGTGCAAAAGACAAGGTACTTACTGATATGAAAAGTGCATGAAACAACAATCATTACGTTAAATATTGTCACTTTTTTATTTGAACAAACAAACTGCAATTGTAATATACAGCCTCATCTTTGGTGACATATGTAATTCTGATAAATATAGGTACAAAATAGGAAACTATATTCCAATTGAGATGCAAAATCACTAAAGCTAGTCACATAATGAGGTAGGAAAGTAAATAATTAGAAGTTCAATCATGGATGGACTCATTCTACCGTCCGGTAAAAATAAAGCGTTCGTTGGACCTTTTTGTGTTGATGTCATAAACATGATATACTAACGTAATAAATGAGCGCTCTTGTCAGATCACTTATACTGAGATACGCGTGTGTGCGAAAATGACACTTGTGTAAGTGACTATAAATAATAAATACCTTAGGACAACTCACACACGGCCACGTGACCCCAAACTAAGCGTTAGCTTCTACTATGGTGATCAGACAACGAATTAACATGCATTTATATTTTTTTTAAACACATACTTAAAATGCTTACTCACTTGTGTGAGTAACTGAGTTACTCTACTGTCACTTGTGTATGTAACTGTGTTGGTCTATTGTCACTTGTTTGAGCAACTGTGTTGGTATACTGCCACTTGTGTGAGCAACTGTGTTGGTCTACTGCCACTTGTGTGAACAACTGTGTTGGTCTACTGACACTTGTGTGAACAACTGTGTTGGTCTACTGACACTTGTGTGAGCAACTGTGTTTGTCTACTGCCACTTGCGTGAACAACTGTGTTGGTCTACTGACACTTGTGTGAGCAACTGTGTTTGTCTACTGTCACTTGTGTGAGCAAATGTGTTGGTTTACTGTTACATGTAGAGCAACAGTGTTGTTCATCTGTTGTTTAATCACTAATTACAAAAAGATTGTGAAATAACTATTAAATTAATACAATTATTAATTATTGTCAATTACAAGCCTAATAAAGAGTAAATTCTTGAAGAGTTGTACGATATTTGTCTCTCACACACGTAGTTTTCTGTCTCTATCGCACATAGGTTCAACTATTTACGTTAGTATATCAAATTTATAGTTTTAAAGTTGCGACCATTTCACTGATAGACTCCGAAAAATCGAGCAAAGCATGGTAATAAACTGAGGTCACAGGTTAATACGAAGAAAATCGCTCACAGCTACAACTATGAAAACATAATGCGATTATTATTCGATACTAAATCTAGGGTATTCTTATACTACCACTTTCCATGCACCAAGTCTACACTAATGTTAGTTTATCTCACAATAAACATCGACACTATTTGACAGATGTATAAATATTACGACGAAGGCTAATATTATATTACAGACACTGACAGCGGAAGAATAATAATTTAAATCGATAAAGTTCTCGAAATCCCAAACACTTATATTACTGATCAAAGTTATATTAAAAAAAAAGTAGAACCCATCACGACACTCCATATTTACATATATACCAATATGTATCGTATTATATCTGTGTACTATTTTCTCTATTATATTCTACGGTCTATAATCATAAAATAATAAAACTATATTTTACAACATTTAACATATGCAAATCGTCGCAGACAATATCACAAAGCATTTTTTTTTATTTTAATATAAAAAACTCAAATTATAGTCAATGACTATACAATTGTAATCACACTGAACATATTACGATTCAGTGACTTCATTATTTTTAACAAAACCATTTAACATTACATCGACTTAACCATCTACTAAGTTACACTCAAACAATTTTTTTTTTGTCATCGACAAGTCTTACTATAAAATTACATACTCTGGACTTGCACTGATGTTATAAAAAGTCTAAGACAACAACAATATTTACATATTAAAAAAAATATTATAAATACTATCTTTTAATTCTAAATTTAAAATCTATATGTGCAGCAATACGTGTTCATAATTTCTATTTTTTTATATTGAAATTACGAAATTAAAAAGTTACAAGCGACAGACAAAGACCAACCTTAAATCATATTAAATGAGTGGACACTTCAACCAGCCTTGCGAGTCATAGCTCTGAAATTATTACAACTTATGTAAACTAACACTTATGTTACAACAGAGTTATTGTTAAACAGTTATCTACAATCAAATTGTGGTCATTTAAATCATATCCAATCTCAGTACTACATTATCAAATTTGCAACCATTTGTATAGAAAACATACCTCGCCGGTTAGTGTGAAACGAAATTACTATTAAAAACATTATCGTAGATTAGTATAAATAAACAACATTCTAAATTATAAGTACACAGAGTGAAGCGATCAAAAACTAAATTGCAACAAAATCACTAAATATTACGGTAAACTTGTTAATTTGTAATATAAATATAAATAAATAGATTCAATATAATTAAATTGTCATCAATAAAATAATAGTGTTGATTATTTACAATTTTTATCGCCCGTTACATAATTGCACTTTTTAAAATTTATAATTAACTTAACACCTCCAACGATCAAATACGATAAGTCAAACTATTCTTTACGGGCGACGACTTAACACTACGAGTCAATGACTAAAACATTCGTTATCTTACATCTTATACGAAGCAATATCACACAATTTTAATATCAGCAGCCCGACCAAATAATAAGATCTGTAAACATCGTCCATGCACAGTAGGAAGAGGAAGCCCAGGGCTAGCATGGATCACAAGGACAGCGTCTCCCGGATGAGCTTGCGCACCGTGTTACCGACTGATGTGGGCGGGGCGCCCGTCAGGTTGTACGTGATTTTAAACAGGTACGGCTGGATGTCCGCGTACGTAGTGTCGAACACAAGATCGGCGTCGGAACGACTCGGCATCTTCGGCACGTACTCATGTCTATTGATGATCTCGGTGATAAACACAATCTTATCCTGCAGCATTTCGACTACGCTCTCGTGTTTGCTGTGCATATCATGTTCTGTACGCGACTCGCTCAACTCGCAACACACGGTCCAAACTTCCCAGGGCACGCACTCCGGTTGAAACGGCCACCGGGCCTTGCGCTTCTGGAAGAACTCGAGACTTATCGTCCCCCGCGGGGGGGAGTTGCCGTCCGCGGCGCGCAATTGTTCCGAAAAATCCGATATCTCCCGCTTAACGTTCCGTCCGAGCGCCTCCGACTCGCA
The DNA here is from genome assembly GCA_018249195.1 of Racta chiria. Classification (NCBI taxonomy): domain Eukaryota; kingdom Metazoa; phylum Arthropoda; class Insecta; order Lepidoptera; family Hesperiidae; genus Racta; species Racta chiria. The sequence goes on from DWKC01000740.1 coordinate 10,069, forward strand.
GCATACGTACGTGAAGTCGATAAAATCACAGTCAACGTCCACGTAGCTAACCGTCCGGATTGAGTAGCTCTCCTCGTTGTTGTAGGTGAATTTACCGCTCGAACGGTGGAATAGAACGGTATGAAATATACTGGCCACCACCTCGTCCACCTGACTACCCTCCATGGACATTTCGAACGCGATGCTGCGTGCGTTCATCTTGCCGGCGTCACTGGCAAGTCGCGCGCGCGCCTCCCGCCCTCACTGACATAATAACCCGAGGCGCGTTCGTTTACATACGCTCTGAGCGTTCCCGAAGACAACCGCGAGCGACGAGAGCGACGCACTGAGCCATTTCACAATTTAAATACGTAACGAGTCAAGTCCCACACTGAAATGGAAAGTGACTGTTTTAGTTTGGGCGTTCTGTATTAATAAGGTTTTTTGGCAGATAAGCCACTCGATGGAAAGTGGTAACCAAGTGGCGTAAACACCGAAGCCGTCAACTAAGAAAAAACAAACGGTTCTCCAGCTCTCAGCTGGAACACGACGAATCGTTTGATGACTGACTCAAGCAAGAAGGTGGTAGCTAGCCATACGAGCTTCACGAAAAGATACCAATAGTAATATTATTAAATATTAGAAATATACTAGTGAAGTATACTCAATGATCTACCTGGTTTGTGGTAAATTAACCGTGTGCAATACATATACCGTATACACTGTGTACACATGATGTGCACACACACAACAGGTGTATTGCACTCTCGCTAAGCAAATTGTCTGCGGCACTTGTGTATTGTGTAACTTAATAATAATAATGGTAAATAAAACCTTTACGCGGAGCCCTACCACCAATCCGCTGTCTTCTGTCGCCTCTTACGACACCCCCGTACCAGCATGGGATTGGGGTATACAGCAAAAACGTGTTGGGTCAATGTTGCTCACTCACCCATATATTTGAGCGTGCCGCAAAGTGTGATAGTCCGAGCGCCGATCGACAACCACTTGGAGAGACCGAAGTCGATTACTTTTATGTGGCAGTCCGCGTCCAACAGTATGTTTTCTGCTTTCAAGTCTCGATATATGACGCCGGCGTTGTGCAGGAAATCTGTAAATATAGGTACATTTCATAAGCAAAAAAATATTAAACTAGTTTTTTTAGTAAATACGAAAATGTGCACCTTGACGCGGCGCTCCTTACTCACGGAAACGGCGTAACGCGTGGCGACGTGGGCCGCCGCCTACGGTCTCGCGAACTGGAAAGCCCCGCCGCCCCAGAAAACCGAAAGCGCGCAATAACAGGCGGGAATACGCTACTAAAAATTAGTCACGATCTATCTAACCCCCTCCCAATTGCGTAGACGAAAAAGATAGACATCCTCAATTTACCAGGAGGTACCCAAATCAAATATTTTTGCAAGAATTCATTCCACTACTTGCCGTGACAAAGAGATATGTATTTTCATATAATGCGGATTGATTCAGGGGTTAGTGGCCAAAACGAGAGTCAGAAGTAAAAGTTTTATGCTACCCCAATTTGCTTAACTTTACCAATCACTTATGACCAACATAAGCCGCCGTGCTATGAGCGCTTCAA
>DWKC01000741.1:0-11644 GCA_018249195.1 Racta chiria
AGTAAAAAACAATGAAATTGTAAAACCCAATGGGCGGTGTTATCGCTTTAATAGGGATTTGTTCCAAACAACCGTAGGGTGGAAATGTAAAAATAGTTTGTAGGTAGAGGTGTTTGTTTTAGCTTTTTATTGGTTTATCTGTAAGCGATTGCTGTTGATTCATGAAAAATATTCGAGCAAACCAAGATTGGATGTTTAAAGTTAAAAAACGAAACCTTAACATTCATTTTTAGAATTCATGTCTGTTTGTGCCTGATCTCAAAAACAGCTAATACAATTTGAATGCAGTTTTGAAGCTAGCATTAACATTTACTATACGTTTTCAATTTTGCGATAGAATCTATGATCAATGCAATAGTGAAGTATTACCTATGAAAATAATGCGACTGGAAAAATTTGGTCCAAAATTCAGCCTCTGTCATTTTATTGGGTACATAGTCTATGTGTTTCTTCCTGACTGCCGGGTAGGTCTTGAATATAGCGTCTATAATGTCCTGAGTTAGGTTGTACTTAAGACCATTGCATCCATCTGTCTGAGGTTGGATGTCAGCTAAGAATGCTCCGGAGACACCTTGGGAAAAACAAGGAGCATATTACTAAATTATTAAATTTTTTACATTGCAACATTTAATGTAGATTATAGAGACAATTTTGATATCATTATTATATTGTATTCCCTCTTCCAAAACTGAACATAAGTATGAGCAATGCTACTATGGTATGTAATTACACGAGCTTCCCTCACGTGATGTTTAGATAAAAAGTGGCCTGTGTTATTGCAGACTATAATCTATCTCTGTGCCAAATTTCATTCAGATCCGTTCAGTAGTTTATAGTAACAAACATCCATGCTGTTTAATTATAACAACTATGATGGACATATTGTAAAGATGGACAGCAAATGGAACTGTATTTTCGTTTGTATGTACTTCAACTAGTCACCGAGAAATAAATAAGTAAATACTTAAGCAGTATTGCATATCACAATTAATACCACTAATAACGCATTACAAAGAACACGCCAAGAACATCTATTCATTTATCTGTCACATGTACCCATGCCGGGAATCAAACCTGGGACCCTTTACGTTGCAGGTCATTACCAACTAGGTGACAGGGACATTGAGACTTCTTCCACGGACAGTAGACTCATCTACATGCATATGGTAAAAACAGATGTTTCTACACAATCTATGAATTTGAAAAATGTTGTCATACATTGCATTAAAACAACTTTAAATTAATGTCTCAGTTGACAATACAGACTTAGGTACCCTTTGAATGTGAAGCACAGAATAGTCAATTTTAAATTAAAATGAAACTACCAGACACAATCTCCACCATGTTAATATTGCTTTAACCTCCTTTAATCTTTTACCTCCATCAATACATTTTGAATCAGTTTAGCATTTTAATAGGTACAATGTAATTATATTACATACTCACCAGCTTCCTGTTTTATGTTTGTGGACTCCGTGTAGTGTTTTAATGTTGGTGTGTTCCAGTATTCTTCACTATTAATAACTTTTGATATAACCAAGTCTTCATATAAATGCTTAAGGGTTGGATGCAGAGACAATAGCCTGGACCAGGAATTAACATAATTATATAAACTGGTAATATACCAATATTTATAGTACTTAACTGTACCACCAGCTACGACCTTAGTGTATTCCAAAGCATAGGACTTTTTGGAGCAATATTGTAGTTTGACTATCAAAAAATGTTTGTAAAAACCAAATTTCATTTCAGACAAGTACACAGAGAAATCTGTTACTCGTGATTACGGATCTTACTTCCTCACAACACTCTGTTGCTAACTCTATTGATCACTTAGAATCAACACAATCTTCCAAGCCATAAACTAGTACAATGCAACATAACAATACCTTGATTTCATTTCTAATTCCCCATCAATCTGTCTCTTGAACTTAGGTAGTAGATTTTGAAGCAGGGACTTCACTTGATCCCTGTCCTTAGCCTGAGCGTCAGCTCCCGCAGAGTTCACAAAGTGGAATGTGGAACATGAGCCATCATGTAATACTACTTGGAGTTGCACTTTAGGCTTGCCAGCTGGTGAGATTTTTTGTGCTGAAAATAATAAAAATTTTAGATGCTATAACTATCTGCAGGTCCAAAGGAGTCGCAAGAGAGAGCAGGATTTAGATTTCATTGATTGATTGATCAAAGAGACCTATGCTAAGATACATCCCTAGGTCTAAAATATCTTATCAATATTTTTTTGTACTATCTTGGATGTTTCATATCATCATCATACATATTACAAATCTGCAGCTGATTGCTGTCTGTACATAGAAGGTATATGGAATAAACTTCTAGGGGGCTTTGTAGAAAGGAATAGAACCCAAAACATAAATTTTTAGATTTTTTGTCTGTTTATCGTGTTTGTCTGTGCCTATGTTCACGCTAATCTCAGAAATGGAAGATCCAATTTGCGTTCATTGATGTATTGGGCTAAACTTCATATATTTGGATGCGCAAATGAAAAAGATGTGACAATTTAAAGAATTCTGTCTAACAGAGTCGCGGGCTCAGCTAGTAATGAATATAGTTGATTGAAGATTGAATAGTTATTTTAAATATTTTTAAAACTAAAGAAATAATCATCAAAAGCATTAACAAACTGTTAAGCTAAATTGGCCGTTATTGGGAGTTGGATAACAGCTGACATTTCAACCCTGAAAGGTTATAATCATTTGTGTAATAAAATTCAAAACGAAATTAAAAAAAATAAAGTTGTATCTATTATTCATTTTGAACACAAGGTTCCCACTATTACACAACATGCAACTTATACATATATCATATGACATAATGTTATATACAACTAACTGACCTGGCAGATGTTGTACTGTAAAATATCATCAATCAAAAATAAGAAAAAGAATGGTACCTGTGGTAAATGCTCATTATAGTGAATAACTACTATAGTACTAGGACTATTATAGTCTGGCTGATCTCCTAGAGGTACACATAAAGATACTCCAAGAGATATGTCTTTCTATACTTTTAAATCTACCCTGAACTACACAGAGCACACCTAAATAGGATTGTTCGAATTGGTCTAGCCATTCTTGAGTTTTAGCGAGACTAATGAACATCAATTCATTTTTATTTATAAGATATAAAGTTTTAAAACTAAATGTGATACCATACTTGTAACATAAAATTACAATCCCATATCTAGTTGCTATTGCTAATTATGTATATACAAGTGTGGTCTGTAAAAACTAAATAAGAATATACGAGGTATCTCATGAATAACCAATTGTTTTTTTGGCCTGAACCTACGTAGCTATCAGGATATGAGCTCATTCAATAAAATCAACCAATATAGCAAACCTTTGCATTCTTTGGGCGGCACCAAAACTTATGACACTTGGCCACTAACCCTACACCAATCTGCACAAACCAACATTGTGGAGTATACTCCAGCCCTCCTAAGAATGAGGTAGCCTATGCTCGGTAGTGGACCAGTAATGGGTTGTAGCCATGGGTTTTAAATGGAATAATTACTAAGAAAAAATTTACCTATTATTCCAAAATTAATAACTGCCCATGTATGACTTTGATGTAGCCTTAGGCAGGATTCTTTAAATTAAAATCTTTTTATTTGGAAACTAATTTAAATAAAGCAATAGCTTACTACAACACATTAGTAAAACTGTGTCATTGGGGTATACATTAGGTAATGTGCTAAGGAGTTTCTTTCGCCATTTCCTCTCCTCTTTATTATAACACCTTTCCGAAACGGTGGTAGATTCTTAATATTTGACGTTCATAAGTGTATTGATAATACCTACATGAAATAAACAATTTTGATTTTGAATCTTTTTTTTTCTATGTCATAAATGGACATACACATTGACTGATTTTTGTTTGCCATACCAAAACAATAATCTTATTATTATTGTAATATTTGTAGTTTTTGAAATATGATTTGTATGGTGATACTCCATACAATGCCCTTAAACATTTTAGTATTTATAATTTCTCTTGTAGTTTATAAATATCACAAATAGTACAATTATTTCATCTTTACACATTCTGACGGTTAGCAGATAATAGCAAAATACTGAATCTACTAAGTACTGTTTTATATCAATTACCTTCAATATTATTATAATTAACATAACTTTTACTAGGATCCATTGAAGTTTAGCAATATTTTTTTGTTGCGTAAGATTAAATTAAAATGTTTCTATAATATACCTACAGTGTGTATTGAACACTTCATTTTTAATTCCCATGACCAACACCAGTTACATTTCAAGGACATTCAATGTACTTGAGTATTTGAAAAAGATAACAATAACAAACAGGGGGATACTCACATTGATGTTTATGCATACAGCTTATGAAATAAATACTTACTTTTTATATCAGCATATTTATGGGACACTGCAACCGTATCACGGTTTTCCAACATCCATGCAAGCCTTTGGTTCATGACGTATAGAGTACCATCGCCTTTCTTATATCTCACGTGCCCCACGCTCAACAAAACGTCCTCCGACGAAGTAGTCATTTTGGAAGTAAACGGGAAATTCGGAAACTGATACTCAGCCCCGTGAACTTATCAAACTAACTTTTAACCAGCAAACAGTGACTGATCCTTTGCCTTGGCAACTTGAATCACTTTCAAATTTCGTTCATCAGTTTAAGATACCAAATTTCGCGTCGGCCTTGTCCTTCTTATTTACACTATTTACCATACAAGTCCGTGTATCGCCTACGAACATGGAGAAATAAGAAATTATATCTACAAAAAGCACATCGTCAGAGCGAAAACCAATTGCGGTTTTGTTTGACAAAACAAAAATGTCATACCGCAGACCGTCGAAACCGCAGATTAACTAAATATACCAGAAACTACATACAGATATTATGAGTTAAAAAAATGTGATTCACATTACAGTCAGATGAGCTCAGTGAGTAACTTTATTCTACCGACACATTTTTTCCTGGAGTAACGAGCAAGCATTACAATAGTCACTAATGTGAATCGATGTGTAACATCTGACATCTTACTTTGGTATTATACATTATATTCTAAAAAAATCTGTTTCATGATTGAAATAATATTTCGTAACGAAGAAAAAATTTATTTTATGATAAAAAATATATTTTAGTTAAATATCAGTCGTAGGATATTTTTGATAGGGCAGTTAAGTTAATTAATTTGTGAAATACTGTCTACACTGCACCAAGTAGAGAATAGACGCTTTGGATAATCAAACTAGAAGACCTATTAGAGTTGTGACTTCAAAGAAAAAGATGTGCTGAGGAATTTCTTTCGCCGTTTCTTCTCCTCTTGATTGTGACACCTTTCCTTTCATCGGCTTACTGTTACACATTTCAGTTGCATTGCACGAAATCACTCCCACATATGAGCGCAGCGAGGGGGAGCAGGGGGTAGATGCCCCCTCATCCTTTCGCTGGCTAATTTATCTATAGGAAAAAGTACATGTTGTGCATGGTACGCATTTTATCCAGAAAAAAACTAGTTTGCCCCTACCTGGGTCCTCTCCACCACTCCCTGGATCAGAAGCTATCGACGCCCTAGCTCCCACAGATTGCAGCAAAGAAGAGTTACACCAGCCATAATAATACACGTCCCAATAGAAGATTTATTAATATAGCTCTACAACAATGGGACAAACCGATAGGAAGACTTATAATCGCACCATCATATCATCGTCATACATTATAATTCATAAATCTGTAACCGTCTTGCGTATATGCGCGTTAATCTCAGAAATGTCCGATCCGATTCGAATGCAGTTTTAACTGATTTATTGTATTAAACTTAACATTAACAATTTTATTAGATCAATTTACAACTCTAAAAGATATGTCATCTTAAAGGAACCCGTTTTTGTCCATAGCTATACCGAAGGAATGGGGGGCAGTTAACTAGTTGTGCGGATAATTTATCAACCATGGTCTGGCCATTTTCCTGTGCTATAAAGTGGACCGTGCCAATACGCTACCATGATGTATAATATTTTAAGCTCGATCATTGTCAATTTTTAATTGTGTGTTTATAGATGTGAAATATTTATAAAAAAAAGTTTATTTGTCAGAGACAATTGATTAATTCTGAACGTATCTTAATAAGACCGCCATTTTGTTTATTATTGCCTTGCAACACCGAACATTGACAACCCAAAATGCAATCATGGCGCACGGGGCACTGTGTTTGTAGAATGCTGAGAAGTTTTTACGTAAACACTTCGTTATTTTGCATCGTAACTTATTAATGAGTTTCAATAATTTGTCTGTGAATTTCGAAAATTGTATCGAAGCATACATGTGTGTTCCAATCTCAAAGTTTTCACCTGTTCACAGTATCGTCTCTGTACTACTAGACACTTGCAGGTATAAAAATCATGAGATTTGCTGTATTAGCTCTCCTATCATATTTACAGCTATCAAGTTGCTATGCAAAGTTACTCTTTGTGATAGGCAATTTCCACACGTAATTCATGTTCCTACTCCAGTGGCAATTTATTGATATAAACGTTTGTTCCAGATAACTTTGTTGGTGTCATAATGTCAGAGGCGTACGCCCGTGAGATACTACGAAGGAATGTTGCGCAAATATGTCAAACTATTGGATGGAATGGAACAAACTCGACGCCGCTCGATATTCTGGTCCATGTATTGGAAAAATATGTAACCGCATTGGGCACGCAAGCTAACCGATACGCCGAACAATTCAACAGGACTGAACCAAATTTACATGACCTAGGATTAGTATTTCGTGATCTTCATATACAACTACCTGAGTTGGCTGAGTATACTCAGAGTGTGCCTTCTGTGCCACCTCCAGTTAGCACAGAACGGTTTCCAAAATATAAGGAGTCTAATTTAAATTTCCTTAAACCTGGAAGTCATGAAGTTGTCACAAGACCCATGCATGTGCATGAGCACTTACCCCCTATGTATCCTGAGAAGGAGCGGGATACACCAGCAGTTGCTGGTACTGTTGAGATACGTCAGAATGGCATTGATAGTGTTGAAAACAGTACTTCCTGTGCAAGTCCAGAAATTTCAGTCACTGACAGCCCTGAGAAAAAGGATATATTCAAGAGACCTGTTGACCCAGTTTCATTACCAAATAGCAAAAGGCCGAGGTTACGATTGGATGAGGAAGAGAGGACTAGAGAAATCAGTAGTGTGATGATGACAATGTCAGGGTTCCTATCGCCTGCTCGTGAAGGGAAATTACCTGAGGCCAAACACCCTACATTTGTCTCAGAAAAACATGACAAGCATAAAGCTAACTCACACCACCCCAATGCAACAAACACTCCAGTGTTGGAGAAAGGTGATAAGAAATCTAAGAAAAATAAATTATTGAATGGTAAGGTAATGAAAAGTAAAAGGAAAGATAAGACTCATAAAGGTGAAAGTAGTAAACCTAAGGACACTAGTAAATTGGATAGGTATCCGCCTGGACACCCATTAAGAAGTAAAGATGTTCGTCCTGCACATCATAATCATGTGGCAAAGCCAGCATCAACAGTGGAACCCTCTCCTCCTGCTAAGTCTGTGAACCTGCCACAACCATCAACTTCCTCAACACCAGCAGTGGCTTTAGAACCAATTAGACCAGTTATTAAGCAAGAACCGTTGGATCCACCAGCACCCATGTTAAAATCTTTTTTACCAGGAGAAGATGCTATTCCTGTTCCAAGAAGAATACCAATTTCAAAGTCACCACTTGTTTCTAATTCAATGCCTGTGCATAACAAAGCTCCCTCAGTAAATTCTATCATACCTGAGGCAGAAATTAAAAAGGAAATTGTTGATGAAGATGAAAAACTTGCGTCACAGCCAGATAGATCAAAAGTTAATATATTTAAGCGAATATCGAACAAATCTAAAGAAGATAAGGCAGTGCCTGAGGTTGCTCCAGACAAATCACACACACAGCTAGAATCTATGATCTCAAGGTTGCAAAATTCTATAAATGCTAATACAAATGAAAATATTAGAATAAAAACGGAACCTAACCCTGAACCAATTGTAAACAATAATAATAGTTGTGCTTTAGACTTGACGAGAGAAATAGATATCCGAGCTCATGAAGTAATAATTAATATTGATGATGATTCAATGGATAACCTACCTACGCCTCCAGCTAAAAATGTAGTTTCAGAACACAGACCTAGTATATCAATTAACAAATCGCTGCAGGTACCTTTTCCCAAAGATGCAGCTAGTGTAAGTCCAAAAATTAAAAAAGAGAAGAAACACAAAGATAAGAAAGATAAAGCAGCAAAATTAGAGGCAAAATTGCTGAAAAAACAACAACAACAATTAGCATTTGAGATTGCTCAAGCTGAGAAGAAGAAAATGAAACTTGGTAATGCAAAGACTCCAAAGTCAGGAAGGCCAAAGAATGATACAAAATTGCCACAAATGCATCCTGGATTTCCTTTCTTCTCTCCAATGGCTCCAGGTAGAGGATTAATGCCTGGTCCTGGCTTAATTCCTAACCATGGACTTATTTCAAGTAATGACTTTCTGGCAGGTCTAGCTAATAATCCAGCACTAAGAGGATTACCTGGACCAAATTTATTGAATAATCCATTTGCTTTAGGATCCAGTGGACCTGGTTTAATACCGGGTCCAAGTTTTTTACCTGGTGGCTTAGGTCCAGGCTTACCTAACCATCTCATGCCAATGGGTAGCTTTTCTCACTCTTCTCGTTCATCATCTGTAAAAATACCACAAATGTTAAGACGTCCTAGTTTAGAGGTAATTCCTGTTGAAAATGAAGCAGAGAGAGTAATGCATAAATCACCTATGATGGCTCGCGATAGAGATAGACATGAAAAACACAAAGCTCCAACCATTCCAAATATTTTACAAAAACAAAAACCTAGATCAAATAAAGATCATAAAGCAAATTTATATAAAATGCCTCCTGTACAGCCAGATATAACTATAGAATTAAACCCACCCAAAATGGAACCTGTAAGGCAAGAGCCACCTAGAGAACCTACTCCTCCACCTCGCCTGCCTACGCCCGAACCTGCAGCTGTAGTGAGTCCGCCTCCGCGGCCTGTGCTGCAGCGACCCGAAACTACTAATACGTCCGTTTCCAATGCAGTGTCAGAAAAGGAAGTTGAAAATTCCGAAAAGAAAAAAGATAAATCACATAAAAAGTTAAAGAAAGATAAAGATGGTCTTAAGATTAAAAAGAAAAAAGACAAAAAAGATAAATGTAAAGATAAATCTGATAAGAAGCGAGAAAAGGAAGAAAGGCAAGAGTTAAAGGATAAAATAAAAAAAGAAAAGAAAGAAAAGAAGAAGGAGAAATCAGTAGATGGTTTAGTACCAAAACTGACATTGAAACTAAGTTCTTCCAATTCCAATTCACCAATGCCACCTAGTTCACCAGACTTAATTAAATTAAATATCAAACCACTGGTTAAAAAGGAGGAAGAAGAAGATTCTCCTGCCAAGATTGACTCAGTTTCACGTGAGCATAGCCGATCTCCGGAGTTAGCGCAAATATCAGCATTGGTTACGGGTCCGCCAAAACAGAAACATTCTAAACATAACCACATTACGGAAATTGAAGGTCAATCTTCGTCTCCGCCGCCTGGAGCTTCACCTCCGAGAAAAAATCGCCCCCCTTCGAGTCATTCATCGAAGTACAAGAGGATATTATTTAAACCATTGTCGAAAAAGGGTCAAGCTGATGTTGACGAAGACGCTGCATCAATATCCGAGGAGACGCCTATGACGCCAGCATCGGCAGTCGATAAGCCTTTAGGGCCGCTACCGACTCCTTATTACATGGACGACCAAGGTAATCAGATTTGGGTATGTCCAGCGTGTGGCCAACCGGATAACGGTTCGCCGATGATAGGTTGTGATGGATGCGATGGGTGGTATCATTGGGTGTGCGTGGGGATTACTGTTGAGCCGGGAGCGACTGAAGATTGGTTCTGCAAGTCGTGCCTGGCCAAGCGAGCCGCAATGCCACTTGCCGGCGTTACTTCTGGCAAAAAGCGTGGCCGTAAACCAAAAGGTGAAAAAATCAGAGACTGTCACTGATACAGACTTCTCGTTGTTACTGAGATTAGTTTTAATTTTCCGTTTGATAGATGAGAATAAATGGAATGCGAGTTGTTAATGGATTATTGTTGAATGATATCAAAAAGATACGTTTTCATCATTTATAATGTTATATCATAGGCTAGAATTAAGTATAGATAATAATGGAAGATTGACATAAAATGTTGAACATAAAAATAGTGTAGGTAACTTGTAATAATTACCATAATTTTAATTATTTTGTTAAATTTCCCTTCTCGTTTGCTCGGTTAGATCAAGTTTAATGCGAATGCGAGCGTGTTGTACACATCTCGTGTTTAGACAGATTTAATATAAGATTCTTTTTATATTGTACAAAAAACTGAATTTACTTAAGAAATTGGTGATGTATAAAGTAATGTAGTGAATATTTAAATAAACAGAAAGAAGGCTGGATGTATTTTCAGCTAATATTTGAATATTTTCATATTATAATTTTAATATAACCCTGTTTTTTTTTTGTTAAAGTTGTTCCTTCGAATCTTGTACAGGGCTAGCACAACCTCGCGTTCATTCTCTTTGCGCAGTGGCGCCAAATTTCAGCGTAATGGAGAAATACAGCAAGGAAGTGCTCGTCCTAACAACATCAATAAATGGAGAGGAGTGGCAAATGTAAATTTCTGATTGCAGCCAGTGGCCAATTAAATATATTGGTACTCGAAATTGTAGTAAATTATTTGAATCCTGTAAATTTCACATTAAGTAAAACATCTGTTGGTTACTAGAATTTATTTTACAAAATAAGCACGCTACACATACGAAACAGCATCTATTTTTATCACAAAGACTGGCACAAGCAAATGCAGTGTGAAATACTCAAGTTTCAAGTGAGTCATTTGATTTTAAATACTGACAACATTGAATCCACAATCCAGGTCAAACAATATCGTTTATACTTTGAAATTGAACAAAAACTTCCTTTAATCTTATAGGTATTTTTATTTCACATAAAACTGACTAAGTTTCAATCTATCATTTAAATAACTTAATTTTTACTGGGACTCGCGTTGGTGGGTATGCTTTCTGGTGGAGGTGTCGTCGGTTGCTTTTCTTTATTCCAGTCCTTCAAGCCTTCTGGCAAAGTCGTATCTTCGTCCAGCGATCCCGTGCCTTCGACGAATTCTTCATAAGTGCTCTTTTCTGGGAAAGGCCTTGGACCTAAAAGTTCAATCATATCATCTCTACTTAAAATCTCCTGCTTTAATAGCCTCTCTGCCACTTTTTCTATGTTCTGTCTATGCTGTGTCAGTAATTCCGTCGTATGTTTGTGAGCTGAATTGATCAAGTCTCGCACTTCTGAATCGATAAGCTCTGCTGTTTTTTCAGAGTATGGTTTATCGATAACCATTTCGCCAGGTTGCGGCATTTCAAACGAAACATTACCGACCTTTGGATTCATGCCATAATGCACTATTTGGGCATATGCACTTTGTGTAATTTTTTTCAAATCATCTTGAGCACCAGTTGTGATTCGGCCGAAAAATATTTCCTCGCTTACTCTTCCGCC
>DWKC01000742.1:0-11643 GCA_018249195.1 Racta chiria
GTGCACTTACATTGCAAACGCTGGCTGAACCGAGAAAGATCAAAATAATGTACTACAGTATTGTACACTTTAAAAAGGTTTCTTAGCAAAAACCTTTATTTACGAAGCTATTTAAAACAATTCAGCATTAATCATTATCCAATTATATACTAAGTTACATAATACATTATGCAAAAAGCTGTGAACGTTGTATTTAAAAACATTCTGTAATATATTTAGTATCAGCACTGCACCCGCGCGAAGCCGGGGCGGGTCGCTAGTAAGGAATATATTAATGTTGCACTTTAAGGTAAAGACTCTTCTCAAAAACGACAGCTAGCGGCAAAGAAATCATAATTGTTTCTGTGCTTCAGAGGCCACGTAATGCCACCAAGGCATTATCGTTAGAACGCAGTCGTTACGGCTTGAACAAGTTCGGTTATTTTTGTACTTCTAAACAATCTGCAATGGAGCACTGTCATGTAATATGTTTCAGGTCTCAGTCACGAAGAGGGACCCGTGTTCAGTAGTTGTCCGTTAAGGCGTTGCATAGATAAAATGTGCGTTTTTAAGACGAGAATGATTGATTTTTTCTTGCATTTTACCACCACATCATACATTTAATATCAGGTGGAACTGTAGTTAATTTAGTAGTAGTACTATAGTATAGTGGTAATATTAATAAAGCTAGTAAAATACCTACCTCCATAGACGACTCCAGTGTAAGACGTCCGCTCGTGAGCAGGCAGCCACCGCCCGAGCAGAGTGTGACTCGCGGGGTACAAACACGCCTGCGTCAGCCCCATCAGCACACGACAGACACAGACTATCTGCCAACCACCCTGGAATGGTCCGATATTTCATGAACCTCGACAATTGGTAAATACGAAAGACGGACGAGAATACAGATATATATTTTTTAAGTAGAGGGGTTATTGACCAACCCAAACGACAATAAGTGTCATGCCACCCGTCTGACTCCAACAAGGCTCAATGACTGCTATCTGATGACGGTAACACCAGGACAAACGGCTTTACGCGGCCTTCGAAACATGAAAGCTGTCTCCCATCCTCCTACCGATCGCGCTCGCTGTAACTTGACCTGGCCGATCACCTACAATTAAAACAAGTAGCTACGGAGTTAGATCATTTCAACACGCGTTTCGTGCGTCCATATTACTGAGAATATATAATAGGCTTGAATTCATCTTCCACTAACATAAATTATGTAGCGTCATAGTCTTCAAAAAATTACCTACTGCGTTGCTGTCTATCTCAACACCGAAATAGCCCAATGAATACCTGAATTATGAGAAACATAAGTGTTTATGCGCTCGTAGGTTTTAAACATACTTACAAGTTCAGCTAGAGTCGGTAGAAGAGCACAGATGAAGCCGTTAGCAAGCAACGCCACAAGCAGTACCGGCCGCCCCCCGAACCTCTTGGACAGCAGCCCGGCCGGGATCTGCATCACCATGTAACCCCAGAAGAAGGAGGACAAAATCACTCCCTGAGTTTTTTTATCCCATTCGTATATCTGGAATATAATAATTATTTACAGTTACCACATTGTGATAAAAAGGTAACAAGCGAAGGGAACGGAAATAATATAGGTCATAGATTTTAGTTGTATATCTAATAAAAATCAGTCACGCCACTCGCGATTTAGGGTTCCGTAGTTGACGTTAATACGTCAACTTATTAGGTTAATGAGATATTTCTCATTAACCTACTACGCCTACCTAGCATATTCGCTACAAGTTAATATCATCCACTTTTAGGATTACCCCTTTAGGAAAATATCTTGAATCTCAACTTAAAAGAACGTTTAAGGTTTTTGTCGATATTGTTTGAAGCCCTATGTACCTAAATACTCGTAGAGATATAGATGATACATTGTAAACAAAATGTTAGCCATAGGTATAAGTAGGCGTGCGTAAATGATTGTGTGTGTGAGAGAGAGGAATAAGGATAAAAAAGGACGTAAAGATTGACAAAAGAAGAGAAGAGAGAAGGACAAAAAGGGGGAAAACGAAGAGAATGCAGAAGAACAAAGAGAGGGAAAAGTGCGAGGATGAAAGAAAGAGAGAGAGAGAGAAAGAGAATAATTATTCACCGTGACTGTAGTGTCATTCTGGCGAGTGGAGTCTGTCATAGCAAGCACCGCCACGGCCATACTGCCCCGCGCGATGAAAAGAGCTATTATAGTCAAGCACATGCATATCATTTGTATGTGACGAACTCCGTACCCATATTCTGAAACACAAATCAATTCATAATATATTTTTTATGGTTGACCCTAGTTCAGATAAAAATAATGTGAATGCTTTTGCCTAGTCTTTCACTGGAATGGTTTCACGGGATAAAAAAATATTTTTTATTTTAGTAAACTAGAATATTCTTTTATTTTGATCTATTTTAATTAGAAACTAGGCATCCCACAGTGATACAGTAATTTCGTTACGCTTTTTGAAATGCAAACTTTCATAAACTGTTTACACGATTTTTGCTAAGGCATAACATATAAGCTCGCGCCAGCAAACATGGTTATATTGCGTCCACACGCATTCATTTTCTACGTGAACATAAAGAAGGTTGGTCTCAAGAACGGGAAGGTTTGGGTTCAAATCCTGCAAGTACACTTGCTTTTAAATTTTAAATTTTATATGCGTTTTACAAATTGATTATGCTAATCCCACATGGCAAGCGTGGTGGACTATGGCCTGAACTCCGCTCAGAGGAGGATTCTGAGAGGAGACCCAAGCCCAGCTGTGAGACTGCAGATTCCAGTGATGATAATGTGATGAAATGACTATTGTTTGACACAGCTGCCACACGACTTGACGTAACCCAGCTGAAGATGGAGCGCCAGTTATTGTATAGTAGTCAAGAATACAACACAATATTGGTTAAAATGTTGGACTTCCACTTACTTTTTTCAGATAGCCCTTCTGAAATCTTCATTTGGAAGAATTTTGTATTAGAAGCGCTTTCATTAACCATGTTGTAGTTTGATAATGAACATATACTTCACACCATCGCCTCTCGCCATTGAATGGAAAGTATGACTGCGACAAGTGAAGTAACCTTTTTATGCAAATAAACATTTGATACACAAAGGTGATATAATGGAAAGTAAACTTTAACGTGTTACTGAAAAGGTTGCAATTTTAGAAACACGTTTATAGACTAGCATTGACGTAATTTTAGATTGATATGATTCCTGATAACTTTCATCCCCGACTAAACAAAGGTGCAAATATTGCATATTGTTCATAGCTTACTTATAATTTATCACCGTTTTAAATATAGAAATTTCACCAACGATGAAAATTAATTAATTTATCCTCTCGTTGTTATGTTGAGCTAAAATTAAATTAAATTGAACGATGAATGATGTTTCGGGTCCTTTAATAACAGTATTATATACAATAGGAAAATGTATTTAGACAACTCTTTTTTCCTTGATTTTTTTTTAATTTCTTTTTCCTAAATACATGATCGAGAGAAACGAGACAAACACAAAAGCTTTAAAAGTTTATATAGTTTACATTTAAACTTTTCTTTCTCTACTTATAAATGTAAATAAATACCTACATATTTGCCTACAGTCAATATTTTTGTTCTTTGTTATCGAAATTGGTTAAATTACTTTACAACTTGTGAATCTTCATTTTTTTTCACGTTAATCCACATGCGTCTCCTGCAGAGCTCTGGTGACCTACCAGGACCACATTCGGAATACTATAGGCTTATCATCGTATTTTTTTTGAACATTGAAAAGATATCAGCTTATTGAGAATCGGAACACAATATGATCAATATACTCAAAATTATATACTTATAATTGTTCGTTTGCCAGGGGTCGATGATCTCGCTGTGCCTGGAGCAGTTGACGGGCGGCGCGGGGGGTGGCGGGGGCGCGGGCGAGCGTGGCGGCGCGGCGTTGCGGCTGTGGGCGTGCGTGGCGTTGGCGCGGCTGTGGCGCGGGTACGACGCCGCGCGCTGGGCCGGCGTGCGCGACTTGGCGCACGAGAAGCTGTATGTGCTGCTCAGACATCACCGGCCGGAGGTACCAGTGTACTGCATCTGCTGGGAACAGCGTTAACCGAGACAGGCGTTATACAATTCAATTATAATTTTTTATTTTTTGTTACTTTGCATTCAGTCAGCAAGAGCCGGCCGTGGTCGCTCTCTATAACGTTTTACCATCAAGTCTCATTAAAGTTAATTCATTTATGTAATTTTATATTTTAAGAAATAAAGAAAGAAGGTAAGTAAGATAAAATAAATATATTTATTTTGCCATATTTGATTGAGACTAATAATATTTGTTCACAATGACAAAGAAGGTTGCAGTACAATGTCATATAAATTTTCATAAATACAGTATAATCAGTATAAACCAACGTTTCATATAAACTAGCGTATCCTTTACTTCTATTTTATTCCTAACAAGATGTCGTATATTAGTACATGATCCTTCGAGCCGGATTTTGCTTGTGGACGTTTTTACTACGTGTTAAAGTTTAACTTAATTACTTTAATTACAAATTTTATAAATTACGGAATATGTAAAATAGATTATATCTGACAAAAAGTAATAGTATAATGGTATACTGTTTGGCGATCATCTTTCGATATTTATCCTTAAACATTTACTATATCATATTACTGCAACCATATACAGCTCTTGCGGAACAACAAAGGCGGAATCATATTTGAAGTTGATATCAGGTACATTCGACCACCGATACAATATGTGTGTCGTGCAGGTGCGTGCGGCGTGCGCGTGCGCGCTGGGCTCGTTTGTGGCGGCGGGGGGTGGTGCGCCGCGCACCGAGCACGCCAACGCTCTCGACCAGCAGGTGGGCGTGCACCTCGCCGCGCGCCTCTCTGCCGACGCCGCGCCACTCGTCAGACAGGAGATTCTCGCCGGTACCACCGCTTACAAACACACACCTTAGATATACAGACAAACAGCAACCAGACGGACAGATATATACAACACAAGCATCACAAACGGACAGATATATACAACCTCATGCGGACGCACATACACACAGGCAGAAACACCCAAAAACATACAGGGAAAGAGCTCCTAACCGTTAGGTCTCGTTGCAGCGCTGCAGTGGCTGGTGCTGATCTTCGAGCAGCACTTCATCGCCGTCTACATCCAGGAGCGCGTCAGACGGAGTGACAGGTCACTTGATGTTTTCGATTTATTTTAAACATACAAAAGGCCAATATTACGCAAGGTTAAACTGATTGTCTCTGGACAAATACATACGTTTATTCTACTATAGCATTACATAAGTATTACTTGTTTATCCTAACACAAATATCCGCCGTTTTCAATAGTTTATCTACACATTATCTGTGAATAACCAAGTGGAACAGTACACTGTATTGTTGTGACATTTCGAAAGTTTCTAGGCTTGATGCGTAATAGAATACCGAAAGAGGCTGTTATTAAATGGCGATATATTATAATTGATTTTGTGTGCATTGTGCAGCTGGGATGTGTTCCCCAGCGGGCCAATAAAAGAGTACGGGCGCGGCGGGCACCAGGGGCCAGTGGACCCTGGACAGGACGCATTGCATACGGGCCGCGGGAGGGTGCCCGTGCCGCGAGTACCCACCGCCGCCATCTCTCTGCCCGCTATCGGTAAGAGGACACACATACAGAAATACAGATAATCTTACACATATAAACACAAGGGACATGAAACAAAACAAAAAGTACGACGTACTAGAACTCGTGTCGTATGTATGTGTTATAATGTTATCTCCTACACATTTCCTTATATATCATTCCAGCTAGGGCTCCTTCTATTTTCTATCAATGTTAAAGAGTCAAATTCTGTAATGATATTTGCACGTACAAATAAGAGAGCTACCTGGCCTCGTGAGACAACTTACGTCCCCCACAGAACACTTTCCCTCATAACTATGTCTTTGCCAGGGTTCGGGTCGGTATACATGAAGATATGGAGCACGCTATGCACCATGGCCCGCGAGCCGCATCCGCAGCTCGCGCAGATGGCCGCCGACATCATCACATACATATCCAACCAGGTTTGTAAACATAACATTACATCACATTTATTCTGATACTCGCTCGATTTTATTCTAGTCTCGTCCCTCTCTCACATATAATAGATAATGGATGATCGTAAAATGTACTATTTGTTAACTTACGTTACTTTACGTTAGTTAAACTTGAATATTTGTACGTGTGCAAGCAAATAGTCATTGCAACTGTTTACTTGTATGCGAGCGAAAGAGTTATCGGTTTTCAGTGGGTATACATTGTGAGGATGTGTGAGGATTCTGAAAGTGAATTTTTAGACATTGCGCTCCATGTAATTAGCATTTCTGTGTAAATTGTATTGTCTCTCAAACATGATTCATTGATAACTTCATTTCATTACTAAATTCTTTATTCAAAATACCTACAGAATAGAAAATATTTATTTCGATAGTTTTCACAACATCACTCCTTTTCCTCCTCCTATCAAGCAAAAAGCAACGTGTTGTAGTTAAATTGGTTATTAGTGTGATTGTAGCTTGAGGGATTAACTGACGGTCGTGGAAGGTGGGGGAGGGGTGCCGACGTATGGGGGGTGTCGATGACCGTTACTTACCACCTGGTATGTGCGGGCGCTATCAGACGGAAAGTAACGGTCATTGTCGCCCTGCCACCTCACAGCCCCGCGCCTCGGAACTGATGAGTAGGTATATTGGTAAATGATTAGGAAAATTATTATATTGTACGTGATATCCGTCCGCAGTTTCACCTGCGTGAACTTCGGTTACCTCTTTACCGCTAAAGGGAGGGAGGGGGGAAAGGTGGATTCCAAAAAATGGTGCTCATTGGGGAACTTATGTACAAAGTTTCAAGTGAATCCATTGAAGAAATTAAAAGTGTCAGTTTAACCCCTATTTTATTCCCGTAGGGGGGGAAATTTCGAAAAATCCTCTCTTAATGCTCGAAACTCTCCAAGGAACATACATGATAAATTCCAACTTCTTGCGTTCAGTGGTTTCGGATGTCTTTGTCTGTCAGTTACTCGGTAACGGAAGAGTTTTATATTTATTGATAAACGACTTTAAAGTTATATTTAAGTTGGGGTGTTTATGAAGGTTAAGTGTGGTTGTAACAAGTGGTGTGGCACTCCAGGTGGACAGCGTGGGGCGCGAGGTGGAGGCCCGCACAGGCTCCAACTCGCTGCCGCCGTCGCCCAACACGCGCCCAATGCCGCACGACACGCGCACGTTGCCACACCCCGGTATGCACGTACATTTTATATAAATAAATAAATATATATACTAGCTGCCCCGACAGACGTTGTTCTACAATAATAAATTTGACGCATACTTTTAACCTCGGCAACACTTGGCGGTTATGCTAAATTGTAGCTAATATTAAACATCTGTACTTTTAACACATTACTCAATCCAGTCAACAGGTATCGACATCTGTTAGAATCGCTTGGAGCTAATAGATAATCGTGGCTGTCGGATAAACAAATAACTTGTAATAAAATAAAATTGCGTCTTTAAATCGAAATGTAATCGATCAATATTTTATTCGCATAATAAGGTTTACAATAGTTTTTGTTTTGTATTTTGTATAATGCTCTTATCCTAGCCTGTCAGGCGTCTTAAATTTAGCAAGTAGCATTTTCATATTCATAGCTTTAGGTCTTAATATATTATATACAGTGTTATAGTCTTACATGGACCCTGTAGGGCACAGCAGTTATAAGAGATGACGATTTATTTTATATTACTGTCTAATCTCGTCGTCGTCGTCGATTTTGTGTTTCTTCCATCGTGATAGATCTTTTAGTTATTAATTTTATCATTGCATTATGAAATTCAAGTTACTATTTGAATTTCATCGTATATTTGCCGCCGCCATCAGCCAAAATTGCTGTCAGCAGTTTCAGTGTTCAGTGCGCGAAAGAAGGCGTTAAGAGGCATTAAAAGTCATTCACAATTAAGTTATCATTCAATTTCAACCATTTTTAATACTTTTTCTTTAACTTCTTTCATTTTTTTTTAATACTCTCACTATTTTTGAATTTGCAGAGGCGTCGCTCGACGATTTTTTTCTATATTAGTTCGTTACCTAGAATATGTATATAATATTTATTTGCTAAGTTAGTGTGCCCGACTTCTTAATACTTGTCACAAACTCACCTGATGATAAGTGGCGATGATGTATAAGTTGTGGAGCGCATTAGCTTAGCTTAACTGTGACCAAGGTACCACACCTTGAGCATGAGTGTGAGTTGACCATAAGGTAAATGTCAGGACGGCGCGGCGGCGCGGGCCTGCCGCACACCATCTCGGAGGATCCCGTCACGCACCGCGAGAGGGACTCCACATCATCCACTTCTAGTAAGTAGTCAATCCCATTGGCAAATTCAGGTGACACGATTTGAAATTGGATTGTAAGATTTGAAGAATGTACAAGCGTGTAGCATGTCACTACAAAAACTGCCTGCAGGATGTTGATTCAATATTTGCCTTCAACTCAATAATGGCCCACTACTGACCACGCCGTCTCCGCTACTCCGACTCCTCAGGCCTAGAACATATTCCACCGCGCTACTCCATTGCGGGTAGAGAAACAGATGGGTTTAGTGATCAACAGAGTTGGAAGTTTTATTTTCTTGCCGGCACGTAATACTTATATTATGTGTGTGTTTATTTATGGTTGAATTCTACAGCTCCATTTTATTATTTGTAGTAAACACACGCATGAGTCGTAAAGAGGTTTATTTCGGCGAATCTTTTTCGAAGTCTGCAGATATAGCTTAACCGATGTAACAAAAGTTGTGTACGTGTTGCAGGTCAGTCAGTGAAGAAGCCCATAGTGCAGACGCAGTTTATCGAGTGGGCGACGGCGCAGTTCGCGCGTGGCGCCGCCGAGCCGGGCGAGCGGGCTGGGGCAGCTGGGGGAGCCGGCGACTGCGAGAGCCGCGCGCACCACGAGCGGGTGTGGCGCCGCGCCAGGAACAAGAGTATTCGCCGGGAAGCCAGGGGTGAGAACTGAAACATTTCACTATTATTATTTTCGTATCAACGACTCAATAACTTCATTGACTCGCCAGTCCTTCTAAAATATTTCAGTTTGGACTGCTCGGGATTGAGGTCCCGTCGTAGAGCCTTGTTTCATGTTTTTGCATACATCTTATGACTACTATAACAAGCGTCTGCAATATATATGTTATATCTATATTTTTATTTAGGAAAAGTAACAGGAATGTGAAAAAGAAAACTTTTTATTCAGTTAATTAATTAATTATCTTGAGTGAGCTTAGTTTTATTAGTCTGTAGCTGATCGCTGTCTGAACATAGAAGATATCATGGAAGAAACTAGAAACCCCCCTGGTTTCTAGTAAAGAATAGAACCCAAACCAACCATTTTTAGAATTTTTGTCTGTTTGTTCGCGCTAATCTCAGAAACGGATTATCCGATTTGAATGCGGTTTTCACTGATGGATTAGGCCTAGCTAGGATTGACGCATAGGGGTATTTTTATTAAAATCGGTGCACAGACAAAAAAGTTGTGACAATTTTAAGAATTCCGTCTATATACATTCCGCGCGAACGGATTCGCGGGTTCAGCTAGTTTATAACATTAGTAAACCTTCAGCTTCATCTATATAATATTAGTGTAGATAGTTATTCAATATGTGCCTAACAGAAGCGAATTCTAACATTTTGAATTTATGAACAGTATATCAGTGGGAACTCCACTGTTAAATTTATGTATTTGATTATAATTGTAGTAAATTATGTGTTGCCTAAATATAATAAGATAAAAATGTACATCAGCGCTTCGCGGCGCACGCCCTTCACGGCTGGAGACGCAGGCGTTCCACTCGCGATGCCCACTCCCGCCGCTGGTGGTAGTGTTCCACCCTTACGAGCAGCACGCGGCCGTAGCTTTCAAGGACAACTTCGGCATCTGGGACTGGGGCACGGGTGCCAAGTTATGCGCAGGCGCGGGCGCCTGGCGCGCCGCCTGGGGCCGCATCAGCTCCCTCGCCTACCTCAACGCGCACGCACGCGCGTTGCTCGCCGTCGCCAGCCACCAGGGGAACCTCGCCATATACAGGTAACATCACCGCTCAAAAATATACAAATAATATAGTCGAAAATCGATTTAAATGTGATGAATACTACAATAAAACAACAAATACTTACGCATATACCCTCTCGCTAGGACACCTGTGTCGCAGGACACATAAAAAAATTGACGATGCAAATTCTACATTTCTCCATCTTTACATTTGCACATAACTATATAGTTACAAGCATATGTTTGTATGTAATATTTTGGCAACGCCGATGACAAGTTAAATAGGTAATGTCTACCGAGACTTTAGGCATTACAGTGGGATTGGTTACAGATTTTTTTAATCAGTAACCAATTTTAAAGGTATCTTAATAATCAAATTGTAATCATTTCGACTTACATTTTGACTTTCAATAAATAAAGTCGATGTTTCCAATGATGAAATCAATATTTAGAATTTGAATTTGACTCGTCTGGTATACCCCACACACCACCGAATGCGACTGTGTGTTTCTACAACAGTTTAATAATGACACAATGCAAAATATATTAAGTTGGAAGACGTTATGTTTTGCAATATTGCGATGGTATGTGAGTATGATGGTGTTACGTGTCCAGACCGTCGGAGTCGAGCAGCAGCGCGGAGCCGGCCCTGGTGTCCGCGTGGCGCGCGCTCGACGTGCGCCCTGCCGCCGACTACCGCCCGCCCTCCGCGCAGCCCATATACAGTACGTCCACACACAGAGAGAAAGAGAGAGAGAGATAGAGATAGTGACACACACACAAATAGTTTTAATAATGTAGAAATATTTGTAACTAACCCGCACGCATCACTTTGATACCGATTAATTGATGAATGCGGCCATCAGCTGACTGAACACAAGTAGCACTCCTGAATGGCTTCGCTTTATCGTATCTGATTAAAACAAATCTAAATATACGTAGGTATAACATAATGTGACACCTTCATAATGTGAATTGACACATTTGTTATATGTACAATCTAAATTTTCATTCAGATCATCTAATGGTTAGAGTTGCATAATTATGCATGCGTAAGAAGTACATCAATACGAATATGATTGTGCATGACTTGCTATGAAAAACTATATTTTTGTATTAGCTTTGAGGCGTACAGAGGGTACTATTACCCATAGACTAATAAGTTTCTTACGCCGCATTTGGGGTGAACTGTTTCTGACATAAAAACATTATACCAATCGAGACCTTTTGGCAAAGGGGAGATCTCCCTCTAGGCGAGCGTCTGGGGAGCGGCCGTGCTCCAACAGGTCATGTTCGGATTTTATATATATATATATGCCAACGATGTAGCAAACTCCGATAGCGTGATTCAGGTTTTTGTGAAGTATGTGCGATGTCGCCACATCCTTATTACATAACGCGCGCAATGTACCGACCAATTGTTGTAATTTATGATGCGAGCGTGATTTTAATTCCGCCAGGCACGGTGTATTCTTTAATACTGCCCCGCCTCCTTGCTTAGACTGTATTTTTAGTATTACAATGTTATATTATATTATACATATATTATAGGGGAGTTGCAGTAA
>DWKC01000743.1:0-11642 GCA_018249195.1 Racta chiria
CCTCAACTGCTTTCCATCTCCAAGGGTTGACTGGCAGAGAATGCCATCAGGCATTAAGTCCGCCCATTGTAATACCTGGTTTTAGGTTATCAATAAAGCGTAAATAAATAAATAAATAAAGAGAATAAAAGCATTTTCATTTCTTTGTATTAAATCTGTAGCCTACGTTATTAATGCATGCGGAAAGGAGGATCCTGGCCGGAGCTGACATCGAATGACCTAGCAAAACACCCAAATATTATTGTAAAATTATTACACCATTGTTTATTCATTCGATAAGGTGTCTGTTTGTTCCGCTGCTGCGATATATCATCATCATACATATAATAAATCTGTAGCCGATCGCTGTCTGTACATAGAAAATAGGAAGAAATTTATAGGGGGGTTTGTAGTAAGGAATAGTACACAAAACAACCATCTTTGAACTTTTGTCTGTTTATCTGTTTCCCTGTTAAGTTTTTGTGATGGCTGAAAATCAGAAAGTGAAACAGCTGATCCGATTTGAATGTGGTTTACACTGATGTATTGGGCTAAGCTTGGATTGACACTTAAGGGTATTTTATTAAAATCGATGCACAAATAAAAAAAAATACAATTTATAAATTTCCGTCTATACAAAAAAATCCGCGCAGAGTCGCGGGCTTAGCTTACTTTTCGAATAAAATTAATACCTATACCACGTCTCCACGCTCTCTCACAAAAAACAATTTCGTAAATTCCTTTCTTATTTCGTAGCAGTAAATAATCTCGAGTTAAAACATTCGAATGATACTCGTATTCTGGAAAAGCACTTCAGGGAAAATGATTAAACTAAAAATCCGTTAAACCAAGGCAATTACAATCAAATGAACATTGTATAATATCTTAAACAATGAACGGACACGGATAAGAAAAACCAATTAGCGACTGTAAGCTACGCTAAGCCGGCAACTTTGATGCTGGAGATATTTCTATAATAAATATGAACATTGCTTTCATTTATCAATACTAGTTTCCGTTCGCGGCTTTGCTCGGCATGTTGATAAAAACTATTATTCCGACTTGAATCTATCTCTGTGCCAAATTTCATTCATATCCGTTCGGTAGTTTCGGCCTGAAAAAGCAACAAACATTCAACAGCGCTACGATTGGCGAGTCCCTTGGTGTTGCTCATGTCTTTAGGCGACGGTGACCACTTACCATGTGGCCTGGTAGCCGTATGCTTATCCGTCAGCCGTTCAGCCGACTGCTAAATGACAGAAAATAACGATTCATTTTGGACTCAACTAAGAATCAATTATCATTGTGACAAATGTCATTTTGTTAAAACTTTAATGTTATATAAATGGAATTGTTATTTGATTATAATCGAGCTTTGGATTTTTCTTGTATTTTTGAGTGAACTACAAAACTGAATGAGAAATAAGAATTAATAAATTGAGCAAGAACTGTACCGTCGAGATACAATTGTAACGCGACTGAAGTGCAGAATACCTACTTGTCTAATGGTGATTGGGTGGTTATTTAATGGCATTTCATTCGATCATCATTGGTTACCAGACTACCTGTGTGAAACTATTCTGCTGATATAGTAGAGACTCTATTGAAGCATTTGTAATTTAGCGGAATCGGGCCCCTGCCTATAAAAAACCATCCATCCAGCCGTCCTTACAAACTTTCACATTTATAATATTAGGATAGGATAATAGACAATAGACGCTTACGGGTATCTCTGGCAATAAATGTGAGCGTTAAGTCTTTGTTAACTGTATTCGCAAGGTAACTTAGGACATGATTTGTGCGTAATTTATTTCGGTAAATTATTGCAGTGTGATTATGCAGAGATAAAATTGTGTATTAGAAATTTTAACAGCATCATTAAGTCTCCTTTCCTGGCAGCTTGTGTTGATAGTAAGTGAAACGCACACAGCCCGGCCGCTTGCGTAAATCGTAAGTGACGCGAAAAGTTAAGCAATAATAAGCAAAGTTGGAAAATGGAAATTAGTGGCAAATTTCTCGAGTACGCAAATCGATGACTTTATCCCTGTTGTTATCGTTGTCCCAAATGTCCAGGTTGTTATCGTTAGACAGCCGTTAGAGCTAAGTCAGAGACCTTTAGACGGAAATAAAACTATCTGGCACTAGGGTTGGCCACTAATCCCCCAGCCGATATGGATCAAAGTAGCGGAGCTTACCCAATGCACTCTACACTTAATCTGAACGCCTAAAAATAAGAGAATACAACAAGTTATTTTAAGCTATGTTATAACGTACTTTAAGTTAGTATAGATTTAGCATTTGAATGCCTCAATTGCTACAAGATCCTATAGTATATGTATAGAACAACATTGCAGAGATTGCCAAAGAGATGTCTAAAAATCGACTGGACACCAAAAAAAGTTTACAGTTGGAACAGAGCCTCCGTTCTTTCAAAACAGTTTCTAAAAGGTAGATGGCATCTTGCCAGGCGCTACTTTAACGCAAATCGCGCCAGGTTTCGTTGCCATTTTAATATTTAAGGCGTCATAATTGGATTTGGAACGAGTCTCTTATAGTTTTTGAACAAATTACTCAAGACTTATTGAAGATGTTTCTTAGACTTTTAATGGTTTTAATGGTGTAAGCGGTTATATTATTTTTAGGGTATCGTAGTTCATTTCAGAACCCTTAATGTTCCGCCAAGCCTGTCTGCAGCCTAGCGCTTACCCTTAGTACCAGAAAGCTGTAATTTGGCATGGCTTCAACCTATTAATGAACCTATACTGAACACTGGGTTCTCATCATAATTGAGGATGCCTTGA
This sequence comes from Racta chiria, assembly GCA_018249195.1. Classification (NCBI taxonomy): domain Eukaryota; kingdom Metazoa; phylum Arthropoda; class Insecta; order Lepidoptera; family Hesperiidae; genus Racta; species Racta chiria. The sequence continues at coordinate 2,781 of DWKC01000743.1, forward strand.
GCAACTCAACCACGCTGCTCTAATGCGCATTTTTGGAGGAAATTTTATGTAACTTTAAACATGTGTGAAGAACATGTGTGTACGCTATAAAATGGTAGAGTAAAGTGGGTTACTAGTAAAGTGGGGCTGTATTTTTTTCATACTACACCATCGGTAGGGTTTATCAAGAGTCTGGTACAGGGTATATCTGGTATTCTAAATATTTGAAGTTCATAAGTGTATTGAAAAAACCTACATGAAACTTGATTTATGGTAACTCTACATGGATTGTATTATATACTCTTCTGTGAGGTAAGTAGGTTCGAGGAATCTGGAAGATGTGGCCTGACACGCACTTGGCTGGTTTTTATCATCATATCGTACATGTGATAATATGTAATAACTGAACGCTGTCTGTTCATGGTAGATATACGGGAAACATTTTTACTGGCCGTTTGTAGTAAGGAATAAAATCCAAAAAAAACTATTTTTAGAATTTTTGTCTGTTTGTCTGCCTTTGTTCGCGCTAATCTCAGAAATGGCTGGTCCGATATGAAAGCTTTCACTGATGTATTGGGCTAAGCTTGGATTGACACTCAGTTTTGAATTGAAATCGGTGCACAAATAAAAATAATATGACAATTTAAAGAGCTCCGTCTATAAAATTCCGCGCGAACGAACTCGTGGGCTCAGCAAGTACATAATAATCTCGAAGACTGTTGGTCATATTTCATTATTATTAAAACTTCATTCGGTACTTGTATAAAGTGGTATATTCAACTATAGATATAGTTACCTTTAGAAAGGCTATACTTTCTGATTTATGATGATCCTGTTACTTAGTTAATAATGATCCCAGCCACCAAGAATAGGTCTTAGATTCGGATTTCCGTCAAGTTTTATGTAATTAATTATATTCCTCTTCGTTATTCATCTGCATCCATTATGGTGCTTATTCGTGAGCGATGGGGACCATTTAGCATCATGAGGATCGTTCGTCAATTTTGATGAAGAAAGTGATCAAAATCGAGAAGGGAGATAAGATAAAGAGAGGACTCTTACGGGTTGGTTGACAATCAATAATCTTATAACTACCCTCGTGTTTCGATACTCGCATGCAGGAGTAGGAAACCCATGTGACGAGAACAGATAGATATGGTTGTGGATGGACTAAAGATGGATTGGTTGTATGAAAGACGCTATGAAAGAGAAGAAAGTGAGTGAGTGCTGACGAATAAGCGGCAAGCATAGAAGGAAAATATCAATTTCAGCGATTCTATTGGGATATTGGCAGGAACCTAATTTTAGTAGGGGTTAATACACCCCCGCCTATACCACCCCACCCCACATATACCATTACTGATCACGGGTCTCTCCTCGTGACTGAGGAGGCCTGAAGCATACTACACCACGCTGCTCCAATGCGGTTTGTTTAGGGTTAAGGCAACCCAAGTGTCGGAAGTTTTTAAGCCACCCGAAGGCCTCGGATAAAGCTCAACGACTGCTATCTAACGATAACAACTGGCACCGTCTTTACGTGCCCTCCGAAGCACGGAATCGTTCATGAATTTTTGCCACTAGCGGTCACCCATCTTCCAATCGACTGCGCCCGCTGTTGCTTAAATTCGTTAAGCACTTATGATTGGCGCAAGATGCCTAAGAGGGCTATGAACGCTTCCGCCAGGCTATGAGCGCTTCTTTTTGTACAATACGATCTTTAGTACAGCATAACTAAGTTTGTTATAATTTATTTTTAATTTTCATATCATGTTCATTCAGCAGGCTGAATACAAAAGTACTATTTTTAATTTAAGACTAGCTGAGTCCGCGACTCAGTTCGCGCGGAATTTGCAGAGAAGGAATTCTTTAATATATCATATCTTTTTTATTTAGGCATTGGTTTTAATACAAATACCCCTAAGTGTCAATCTTAGCTTAGCCCAATACATCGGTGAAAACCGCCTTCAAATTGGATCGGCTGTTTCTGAGATTAGCGCGAACAAAGGCACAGACAAACAGAGAAACAGTCAAAAAATAAAAAAACAATGTTTCTTTTGAGTTGTTCCTTACTACAAACCCTTATAAGTTTCTTCCACATATCTTCTTTGCACAGACAGCCATCAGCTACAGATTTATTATATGTATGATTCAGGAATTTTCCAATTTCGAACCAAAGACAACAAAATGTTATACAGCTTTGTTGGATTAGCAATTCCCGTGGTGTTGTCCATGTCTTTAGTGTTGTCCTTTTACCATCAGGTGGCCCGTATGCTTTATTGTCAGCCCTACAGACTATAAAAAAATATATATAAACAAATGAGAAGAAGCATCTCCACAATGCTAGAATAATTAACAACTTCACTATGATCGATTGTCTGCAACACGCGGATCCATTCGATATTACTTCTAAAACAAGAGAGAAGTTGCCAAAGCTTTCATCTTAATGTGACCGGGCGACGAAATGTGCCAATTTTTTTGTATTCGAATACAAAAATCGAAAACATTTTGTCGATTTAGCAACGACGTGGACTCGAGTGCGAGGCATTTAACGTGTAAGTACGTGAGAGCTCGCATTTTAAGAACATTTTGGGGCAATAAAGACGTTTCGTACTGGCATTTAGGTTTGAAGTGAGTAGTTTTTATACGGGAATTTGTAGGAACAGATTCATTGTATACTCGTAGTTTAATGGTAACGTAATATGTTTATAGTGGATAATAGTTTTTGAAAACAATCACCTGACACTTACAGTTAAAATTATAAGTGAAACAACTTTCATTGATAGTATAAATTGCATTTATTAATTCCCCCATCACCTTTCCACAATCGAACGCGCCGACGCACGCCGTAAACACCTCGATGTTACGAACGACGCGCTTCGCCTCGTCCATTACCATCCGAACCGCGAAGGACTGGAATAAGTCGCCCGCGTCGGTGTTCCCGTTCGATTACAATGTAAATGTCTTCAAGTCAACTGAATAGGCTTTTACGTAGTGCACTTCACCTTCAAAGACTACATCGCCACTTACCATAAGGCGTTATCGTAGTCAAGCGCTAAGTTTTTTATTGTAAACATGAATATTGTTATTATTAAAAATATTGAATGTTAAATGTTAATATTATACTGCCACCTAGAGTAAAATAACATAACGAAATAATACAGCAGCATTGAACTAAATCAATAGTCAAATATAAATTTACTAGGAAAAGACAAATGTCACTGCTACATGTCATTACATTAATTCGCATTTTTTAAAATAAAACGTTGGTAAGTCTATACGTGGCTGACAATACCAAACTTCCATTTTGAAATTGAACTCGATGAAGTTTTCTAGAACCGGTAGCATTATACATTAGACAAGAATTGATTGTATTACAGTATAAGATTGTTGATATAAATAAGTCTTGACTGAGAAAACGTACAGAATATCTTACTGCGAAAATATACAGAAAGAAAACTATGGAAGTAAAAACAATATTTGCCAATCATGTTATTTACAAAAATATAATAGGAACCCAAAATTATTCTACGTTTTCAGTGTTAAAGGTTGTATTAAAAATTACTTCATTATTGTGTATGTACACTAATCGACGCGACATTCAGATAATTTTCTGAAACTTTGACTAAAGGTAAATTCAAAGCAATATTTGAAACGCGATAATTAAAATAACTTACAAGGTTCAAAAGAATACGTAATTTCTGTACAATTAAAAGTGAACTCGGCAAGGAGGGGAGAATATTTCTGGCATAAATTATGAAGTTTGACTATTATGAATGAAGAAAAGAAATCGTTTTGCATTGGCATTTCTGTAATTAGCAATGAATAGGTACTAGTTACACTGATTTAATGATTTTTTGCATTAACTTATACAATGCGAGTTGTGCCCGGACTCCGCACACGTGCGCGAACGGTCGCGAGGAATTTGTTTTTTCGTTATGCTAGAGAATTGTTAGACAAAATATTTTAGGTAATAGATTAAATAGTAAACATATTTTAAAAAAATAAACAAAGCGGGTCACTCACAAATGCACAAATAAACCGACAAACATACGAAATTTTTAAAAGACATCGTTTTTGTTTCTCTTCTTTACCACACAATAAAGGTCCAAAATATATTATACAGACAGGTTATTTAGGTACCGGTTTATTATATTTATGATTCAAATTTTAGCTGTATTGTGGTCTAGACCAACCCCACGCTCGAAGACCAGGGTGTCGTGAGGGATGACAGAAGTCAGCTGATCAGGTGGTGGGGCTTCTTAAAATTCAATAAATCAGACAAATCATTTATTTGTAAGATAAGCTGAGGAAATATACACATACATACAGTCGAGTTCGATTACTTTAACCACCACTAAAGCTAAATCAGCTGTTCGGAAATTAGGTATCCTACTAATCCTGTCCCATTATTGCCATAAAACAAAACAAAATTTTGCTATGTTACGGGTAAACACGCTATAGGTTTTCCCGACCAGAGTGCATTGGTCTGATGACAGACCGATGACAGACAGATGAATCGACATATTTAACGACTTTATTTGTTATGTGAAGCAGGAGAGCATTCATCTGTTACGAATGTCTCCTGGAATCGAACGCTGGACCCATTAAAGGTTTAAGCGACTGTCACGTTTTATACACGACTACATTATTAAGTTAATTATGAACAGTTACCTCAGTCCAAAGACAATAGACCCGTAACTAATAACTATGACATCATAAGTGTACCGTAAATAATTTATAGGTCTCGTTAACGGTAGTCTGTATCACGTAACTCGTATGGAAAAGTGTACACGATTTTAGATTTAACGAGTGTTCGGCCGCGGCTTTGCCCGCGTCTTATGTTGATAAAATGTAGCATAAGCCGTAGCCTAGTAATTGCAGACTATAATCTATCGCTGTGCCAAATTTCATTCAGATTCGTTCAGTAGTTTTTGCATGACAGAGTAACAACATTCATGTATTCATCTATCCATCCTTACAAACTTTCCCATCTACTCTATATACTCTACGTATGATAAGAAAGTTAAGAATACACTCATAAGTTCAAGGACTTTCTTAAATAGTCTCTTAATTGATAGCTGTTTTTGATAGCGACTTTATAAAGACATTTTAAAACATTAAAATACGCTTCTTACATATAGATGATGTTGTAAGAAATATCCCTTGTTATACAATTTAAGCTAACCGTGGGTGTCTTAAAGAAAACAGTTATTGGAATTTTAATAAGTACGTTTACTTTTTTGAAAAATATCAGCTTTTACTGTGAAGTGGGCTTATTATCTTACTAGCTAACACCCCTGGCTTCATCCACGTATGAATTAGGTAAATATGGAATCTTACAAACTTTCATCCTCAACTCCGAGAGAGTGGTATTGTATGGGATAAAAAATATCCTAAATCATAGTCTGTGGTATAACTCTATCTAAATCAGTCCATTGGTTTCAAAGTTGTCACACAAATTTGAACCTGTTATCCCGCGGGTATAAAGCCATTTCCTGGGATAAAAAATTAAAAAAATCATAACTTTAGCCTCCGTTACTTGTATGAAAATGCCTCGAAGTATTTTTTTGTTTATTTTTAACGTATGGTATCGACCAACTTTACATTTTTATTATTTACTAATGTGCCCGCGACTTTTCAATTTAATATAATTCTTATATGTTTTTATTTTTCTATTTTTTTTTTACATCCCACTAAAAAAAATATATATTTTTTTAAATAGTATTTTATGTTGCTTTTAACGCCTCCAAAACTATGTGTACAAAGTTTCCTATTGATCGGTTAAGTAGTTTTCGCGTGGAAGCGTAATAAACAAACTTACATTCGCATTTATATTTTTAGTAGGAAGTATAAATTCGTAATGTTTAATTTTTCTTAATAATTTATCTTCGCCTACGGTTATACAATGAGCATAATAATACTTTACGCCTACTAACTAATAAACTAAAATGTAGTAAGTACTATGAAGTATTTATTAACTTAAGTAATTATAAATATTCTTAGAAATAAAAGATCGTTAAACATAAAAAAGATTTACTTTACTTAAGATACCGAAAAACAAATAAAAATATTAAGAAATACACAAAAACGCTATCCTGGTATTTAATCGGGCAGAGTTTCCTCCTAGACGGCAAATGGCCAAGCGACCGAGCGCCGCCGATGCTAGTCCCGGTGTGCCATCGTGAAATTGAGTCTTCTTATTTCTAACAAAACGGAACTATAAACGGAAATATTGGAGATCGAACCCCTTGCTTTGCGGGCTGGGTAGCATGGACAACTATGGCCCCAGAATAAACACTCATCTGTCACTCACGTAAACATTTAACTCGGTTGGGAATAAAACCCGGGATATCTCGCTTCGCAGGTATCGCCACTACCACTACAGAGTGTACATACTTGAATATTATTAAATTCATGATGCAAATTAAAATGTAATTCTATCTGTATTTTCAACTGTGATTAATTGGATGTAGCTGTAACGCCGAAAATAATTGGATTTGTGAATAAAAATTCTTCCTTTTGCCTTTTGATTTTATTACCAATTTTGCTGTGATAAATATATACATGATACTCGTGACTGGTTTAAATTAAATATGAAAAATGATTTTTAATCATTGATATTGTCAATATTGAGACACTGTGTAGATACGTAGGTATCGACATATCGACAGTCGTCGAGGTCAGTCACCAGATGGTAAGTGATGGCCTCCATTGGGCCTCCATTGAACAGCAGCATCACCAACGCGTTACCGGCGAAGAAAAAAGCGTTGGATCTTGAAACGTCTATAAGCGGGGAAGACAAAGATACACGGGAAACTGTACACCGTTGAGACAACTAGGTAGAATGACACAAATGGACCCCAGGCAACCCAACGTGGCTCTAGGGCGATAGAAGAAGAATGTGACGGAATGCTCCTTTGCCTGCTCGGGGCATGAAATGTTGTGGTATCTTTTATTTACTCCGAATGGTATTTTTCCTAGGCAGATTGACAAAATGGCTGGATAGGATTTGATAAGTTATTATGGAGGATATAATAGAGGTAGATAGACTTAATATTTGTCTATAAAAAGAGTATCGGGAGTTTTTTTGCGCCGACTTTTTTTTTCTTCCGGCCCCTACTAGCGTACATAGTCGTAAGTTTGTGGAGTTATAAAGCCGACGGCTTAGACGGTATTTGTTTATCGAGACCTTAGGCGATATTCATAGAATTGTTTTCTAAAATATTTTTTTTTATTACAGAATTCGTGTAGAGACTTCGAGTTGTTAACTTTTTGACTTTCATTAACTGAGCTATTAGTTCCTAAGAAATAAATGATTTTGATTTGAAGGGATACTTACAAATTCGGCGAAATTGATGCTTTACACGACCTATCCTCTAATGTTGTTTGAGGGCCTCGGGAGCAGACTTGAAAAAGAAAAGCGTGATTAGACCTTTTACATTACGTTCAAGTTTCTTTCGAAATCATAAGCCATGGAGGATTGACCAGGCTATGATCGAAATCAATTATTTTTGCTTCTTTGCTGGCACCGGATTGGAATCGATTAAACACGCACAGCGAGTATCGAGCGTGAAACACGAATCGAGAAGAATAATATGGACCAATAGCGACATGACGAAATCTCGAGGTCCCGCTGCGCCAGTTTGTTATCACAAATAATTACGCCATCATGTTGATTTGGAGAAAATATTTATTCTCCTACGCTGCTCTGGAAAAAAAAGAAAATCTTAAAATTACAGCTGCTTATCTACCCGCACAAGTCCTAGAAGCCTACTGAGGAAGTATTAGAACCTGGTGTATACCAACTAAATTAGGGCTCATCCATATGGTGACGGTGAATCCACCAACAGCAGAATTCCAAAAGAGGGCTGGTATCAGTTAGGCGGCCGACTTTAAGCACGGCTCCTCGTAACTGAGGAGGCTATGACGATACTCGGGCCTGTGTTGTGATCCGCCAGTGCGGATTGGTGAAGGGGTAGGTGGCGATCCAAGTACCATAAGTTTTTAAGACACTCGCCTTCTTACCAATTGCCATCTGACGTAAACAACCTGAAGCGACAGCTTTACGTACCTGCTAAGCACGGAAGCGCTAATGAGATTTTAGCCGCTAGTGGTCATCCTTCTACCGAGCGTGTCTGCTGTTGCTTAACTTTTTCGATCACATGCGATCGCAACAAACCGCCGGGGTATGAACGCATCCCTGAGTATATACCCACTATTATATACATATTTATATATAAAGAATTATATAAAGTTGAAAATTCATATTAATTTCACCATTTATAAACTTCATGAGGTTCTGTAAGGGTAAGACAGTTTGTCAATAATTAATTATACGGCGGAACAAAACTCCTGCGGTCAGCGAGATGGAAGCTATCTAAGCTATTAAATGCACCAAGAGCTAAAAACGCATACCGCTTCATGAAATCTTTAAAGTCAATCACGAATTGCGATTACTGTTGCATGTTTCACACTTTCGAGTAGTGGCGCTGTATTACTTTTGGATAAATATATTTACGGGTAGATACTACTAATTGCCCTCGCTTCGCTTCCAGAAACCTAGACCTTATTAACAACGATATATCCAACTAGCCTCTTATCATATCCTACAATCAAACAAGTCAGTCATAGCGCCGGAATAAGAATCGAGCGTCAAAATAATGTGCCGTAATTGGTTGATTCAAACTTACGTCATATCACTCAGAAGGCTCGCAAGTATTGGGCGCTACATGCCATACGATGATTAGTATAAGGTCTCAGCCTCAACCAATGGGCCTCAACCCATTGATAGCCCACTAATGAGGGACTGAGGAGGCCTGGAGGATACTCCACCACGCTGCTCCAATGCGAATCGGTGGCGGGGCTAGTGGCCGACCCAAGTGT
>DWKC01000744.1:0-11638 GCA_018249195.1 Racta chiria
AAACGTTCTTGATACTTGCTTATATTTTTTAAATAAATAAATTTAAATATACCTATCATAGGTATATATAAATTATATATCAAAAAGCGGATTTACGTTTAAGATAACAATAACAAAATACTGTGTGCATTAGTGCAATTAGTTATCTTAATCAAAAATTGAATTCGAAAACCCAATACCATGAAAAGTATACTTAACACAGAACGCTATTACTAAGACTTAGTTGTCACTGCGTCCGTCCGTCTGTCACAATGTAGATACTTAAGTCAGTTAGTTGTTTCCTTCACTCATTAAGTTATCGAGACATGTATGTATGACGGTAAATTCTTCAATATTTTTTGTAATGAAAAAAAACAATATCGTTGCTCTGAAAATTAAAGAAACGACAATTAAAGTCAATTCTATAATTTACAAAAAAAAAAATCAGATAGATATTCCATTCAACATTTTATGTTGTCAACATAATTTTCTCTTTTCTCTGCTGCCATCCACAGCGTCATCTATGGGCACATACATAGATGACCTAAAACGACTGTAAACCCCCAGATACTAGAAGAGACGATTCAGAAGAAGGCCCCGAAGCCAGTGTGCCCCCGCCCTGCGCCGGCGAGAGACGTGCGTCTCCCGCTCAACATCCCTGAACGGACAGCGGAGAGCCTGTTCCGATACCGGACCAAGTTCGTGCAGCATATGCTCACCAGTTCCATGTACGCGAACAGCGCTGTAGGGAAACCCTGGGAGATGATTGGCAGGTAAAATCTTTTTTTAGCGTTAAGAGCTCTTAAAACAGTTGACACGCCACCTAAAGAGCAATGGTTATTGTCGTCAAGAACACGGGAAACACCAGAGGAATCGTCAGCAACGCTGGCCATGTAGGAGAGCTCTTATTACACCATTTCAGAAGAACCACGTGAATTCCGCAGAAGGAAGCCCATACCACAACTCGCGCGTTCCTTGCGAAAATTGTTGTTAAGATAGAACTGTAGAGTTTCTCGACGAGCCAAACTGATGACGTCGTACTTTTGGGTACGGCGGACTGCTTTTATTTGATTCAAGTGTAATAGCATACTTCTGTGTGCACTCATCTGTGGCGGTCTAGTTCTCACTCCAATACGCTGAGCCAAGTTGGGTTGGGGGAGGTGTTAGAGGCCAACCAAAGTTTTTTAGCAGTTCAAAGGCCTACAAAAAGCCTTAACAGCTGCCATCTAACGATAACAAACGAGACAGATGACTGTACGAGCCCTATCCGCTGTTGCTTAACCCAGCCGTAGCTTGCATAACTGATGCAAGCAGATAACGCTGATGCCAGGCTACGAGCTGATCATATAACTATCGAGTTGTTCATAGGACTAGGAAAATTGATTTCAATAAAACGATGACGATGATACGTGTAGTTTCAACACTGAATAAAGATACATATTTACACAGGTAGTAGATAGAATGTTCTAGACGGCATGCAATAAAACCAATCAGCGTAATGAAGACGTAACTACACAATATTTAGCGCCTCAACGAAGCGAGCGCTATATTGTAGTGGGCGTGGGCAGCCAGCAATCAGCCGTGTCAAGCTGTTTATCTTCATTTGCCATATTATAATAGACTATTCCATTTAACAGCTATTTGTGTCTGTCGACAAATCAAGGTTTATGTTGCTAGGCAACTATTGTTGGTAAACAGTTTTATAGTATTGTGGCCGAATTATAGGTTGAATTGAGTCGTTCATTTATCAAGATGACACTAGGGCCAGCATGTATCATTAAACAAATGCATGTGTTGAATGTGCACGCTCTACATACACTGTAGCAAATGTTATTTGAATAATTTACTGACACTGAAAGTAATATGTTAATGCTATTTCAGTATATCGGATCAAATAATCGACGAGTTACTACTGGGCTGCGCCAAAGAAATGGAACTGAAAGATCATGTGCAGGAACTGTACGCCAGCGAAACGCGGTAAGGTTAGAGAGAGAGGGGGCAATTTATTGTATTATTTTAATAATAAAAGGTGTTATTATTGATTCGTTGTCATTTATTCGCTACTTGGGGGGCTGATGCATATAGCAGCTGGATAGGGCTGGGTCGCTTTATTATTATTATTGAGTAGTGTAATTACTAGTATATTGTGTCCGCTATTCGCATTTAAATAATTTCTGTCCGCTTGGCTAAAGTCCCTTAGACCAAATAAAAACAATTTTCTTTTAACGAATACATAACATTTAATTACACAAATCACAATGTAATCATTAAAACGATAAGTTTTGTTTCTACTCCTAAACTTACATCTTATAAATTTGACAGGAATTTTTTCGCAGAACTTACATTTTCATCATTGTAACAATCACTCAACTCTCAAGTATAAATAAGGCACTTAAATGTAAGACTAGGTTTATACACTCTTAATATAAACCACTGTTTAGTTCGTCGCCTCTAATAAATTCAGTAATATACTCACAATCTGTTTCTCTTTGATTTTGAGCTTTGGATCAATTTGCTCAAAATCAAAAAGAATCACTTGTATTATATCAGAAATTCAAGTATTATTTTCACAAAGTGCATCGTGTATTGTGTCAAACATCATCATCTTTGTTTAAACTCAATCGGAATGAATTTAAAACTTCGCCATATCTATCTTTCTGCCTCTTCAATGTATCATTTTTCTCCACCTTTGGTAACTTTGCTATGCTTTCAGTGCTCGACGTATCTGTTTCGTAAGCTTCCTCTGGTGTTGGAGGATTTGATTTCATCAATTTTGGACTCAATAACTTTGGGCCGCCAGCTTTAAAAATTATTTCCAACTTGGATTTTAAATCTTCTCTGCTTAAACTCGTGTCCTCGTCTTCTTCTGATGAAGATTCGGGATCTACGGTATTCACCGTAACCACTGGTTTTAAGATATTTGTTCCCTTTGATAACAATTCTTTTTTTAAGTCTAAAAACATAGGAGGTCGATCATGAGGCACTGCAAACTCGGTATTTTCCACAACGTTTCCCGTAGACAGTGATCGTTTCCTTTGTTCGTCGATATCGTCATTGTTTGTAATTGACTTTTGAAATATGTTTTCTAGTTTCGACATAAAATTCATTTGCTTATCGCTACCGAATACCATAGTACCGTCGTCTTGTGAATTGTTAGATTTAATACTTTCTCGTGGTTTATTTTCTTCTTCAACTTCTAGAGTTTTAGGCTTCGTTGGTCTCGCTGATATCGTATAAGCTTTCTTAAAACCAATATTTTTGAATAAATTTTCATCTAATGGGGGTGGCACTGGTATATTAATTGTTTCTTGACTCATATCTTCAGCAGATTCGTTTATTCTATCTATTGTATCTGAATATCCGGATTCATCTGTCCTAGAATTTGTTTCGCTATCATTAAAAGCAGTAACTTCCTCATGCTCATTTAGTTCATCTTGTTCTTGTTCTCTCAAATCTAAAGTGCTATCTATTATTTCCTCCTCTTCGTTGACTTTAGGTAAATCCTCTCTATGTACTTGCGCTATAACATCATATTTCGATAACACTTGATTACCCATAGATGCGTCTGATCCGGCATCCGATAACTCACTAAGCGATTTCCTGTGGATGACAGCTTCGTGCATATTCGCTATAGTGTCGTCTTCTTCGACAGGCTCTTTTAGGCTTATTACTTCGCCATAAGATTCTTCCTCAGCTTGGAGGACTTGGTCCAATAAGTCAATAATTTTCGCTTCTTTCTCTTCATTGTCTTCGACAAACGCATGTTGTATTATAAATTCCTCGGTTACTATCGGTTGGTTTCTCATAATTTTCTCTTCGACTTTGGCATTTTGTGGTTCGGGTAATTCGTCATACTTCTGTATGCTGTGGTCGCCTCCGGTGTTACTACGACTAGTAGTGTTAGGAGGGGTAGGTGTTTCTACTACTATTTGAACAGGCGGTTTTCCATTCATGTCTGCCCGTGACGAGGATTTTGTTGCGTGTAAATTACTGGTGTCTTTTCTTTTGTAAAGGCATACACACAGAATGTAAACTGGAACACCTGTAATGAAAACAAAATCGTATAGCGATTCCAATATCTGATTTAGGTAGAACAGAAATTAAAACTTTGAAAAAAAGGCGTAAAGTTACCTATAGCCATCCAGACAGCAACGCGTATCCATGTCTGCACGTTGATTAGAATCATGAGGTGAATGTTGACGTAGATGCTCAGGCAAGGTACCAATGGGACCAATGGTGTCTGAAATAAGTAATACATACGAGTATAACATATTTCTCAAACATATCTCTCGATTAGTGTACTTCTACATTCAGGTGAGGTATTGAAAATTAATATAATGCACTTTAAAATGTCTCCAACAGGAGGGATAGTTTCCTAATCTCGTGTGTTGTTCAGTATGGTCGTGTTGTTCACCATGACAAACCCTTCATTTCTCGTTCAAGCACAGACGTATTAAGTATGATTCAATAAAGATACTTACGTAATTAAAGTTAGGATATGGTGAGTTCTCGCGTTAGTGAAACTCCAGCCTGGTGAAATATCCATGTGATTACTTACCATCAGGTGACTCGTATAAAAATACCTTGGGTATCGTACCTTGAAACAGATCTCCTCATCCGTCTGCGGCTGCAGCGTCATGATCAGTAGGAGCGCGAGCGCGGTCGCGTGCAACACCGACATGACGATGGTGTGTGTCGATACGTATGCTCCTATCAGGGATACCGTCACACATGTCAACGCTGGAACATTATTAATCAATGTTTATAGAAGTGTGGAGGCTGACTTGGCTGGGTTCAACCCATTGATGGCTCACTAATGAGTACGGGTCTCTCCTCACACTGACGAGGCCTAAGGCATACTCCACCACGCTGCTCCAGTGCGGAATGGTGGAGGGGTTAGTAGCCAATCCGAGTGTCTGAAGTTTTTATGCAGCCCGAAGGCCTCCGACATGGCTCAACGATTACTATTTAACAACAATAACCGAAACCGACGGCTTTGCGTACCCTCCGAAGCACGGAAGCGCTCATAATTCTATAGAAAATATATATGTTAAATAATTTGATTGGATACCCAAGCAATCTCCTTTCTTTCAATTTTAATATAACGTAATCGGTTAGTATGATAGATAATATGCCACAGGCCCACAGATCCCGAGATATTCGTGGGTACAGGAGAATCCTATCACACACTAAAACAAAAAAGTAGGTATATAATTTTTTATATACTTTATTTAATACTTTTCTATTAGATCGTAACCGTTATTAGGACTTTAGTAGGACTATTAAGTCCTAAGAAAAGGGCCCTTCCCAAGAATTTTCTACAGGTTTCATTAAATATAGATTTATATATTAAACATGTATGTTAACAAAAAAAATGGCATTGTTTCTTCTGCACGTTTGGTAGTAGTTAGTTTAATTTGATAGCGAGATGCCGACAAGATCGTTACTGTCGATGCCACTTCACCACTCTTTTTAATATACAAATTTTCATTTACACCCAATATAATTAAATTCTATGTAACACTGGTTATACCATAAAGTTACTTACTATAGAGGAAGAGCGCCACATGCACGACGCTGGCGGACGTGGTGGTGGCTGACTTGAGGCCGAATCCCAGCGCCTGTCGTACCCAGCCCGCGCCTGCCACGGAGTACTGGGACCGGTATCTGAAGAAATTACATTCTTCTTGGTAACCTTTATCTGTCTCCTAGGCTCGGATCCCACTCACAATGTGAGGGGTACAGGTCATAGTCCACAACGCTGGCCAAGTGGGAATTGGTAGAATTTACACACCTTTGAGGACTTTATGGGAACTCTCGGGAGTGCAGGTTTCCTCGCAATGTTTTCCTTCACCGTAGCAAGTGATAATCAGTTTTTGATACGCACATACCTTTGAAAATTAGAGGTGCGCGCCGCATGATTTGAACCCGGACCTCCCGTTCAACAGACCGACATTCAAACCATTAGGCTATCACTGCATATACCGATTAATAGCTGTCATTAATGGAATGACGCAAATTTGTATCGATCTTTATTTACTGTAACGTACTTTATTTTGACGAATCCGTACTTTAAAGAGCACGTAAAGCCTTCGGGTCCGGTTGTTAGCCTTATTTGCTCGTACTTTGAGGTACCTTACTTCGACAGTACTTTATTTGGAAGCCACCGTGCTTTGAAGGCTCGTAAAACCTTCGGGCCCGGTTGTTACCGTTAGATAATAAGCCTTGTTGAAGATATTCGAGTGGTATAATTGTCGACACTAGTCGCTATTTGCCCCCTCCATCAAAATTAAATCAGTAGTGGAATATACTGCCCACGGGTGATGTGCATATCATAAATGGACACGATGACGTCCTTTTCACAAATATGTTTTTATCTCACAAGTTATTTAGACGAGTAAATTAATGAATTCCTTAGCACCGCTTACCACAATTCGTTATTGTTTTGACAAAATTGAACAACAAAGGCCCAAAATCCTCCAAATGCGTGACAGACAGACAAACGTACTAATTCATTTACATGTAAATGCAGGATTTGCATACGTAACTTAGGAGGAACAGTTTGTACGTATCTTGCGGTGAAGTAGCATTAGTTTATATGAAGCATTTTAAAATGCCTTGTGGATATTGCACTGATACTACTAAAAGGGTGCTACTTGTAAGTAATGTAATATTTTTTTGTGGATTTTGCACTGATATTACTAAAAACGCATGTAGGTAAAGTATTTCTTTTTGTGAATATCGCACTGATACAAGTAAAAGGGTCCTGGTAAGTAATGTAATATATATTTTTATAATAGTTAAATAACTACATAGAATATAGGTATCAGATCTCACGAAAACTTAAGGCAATCATGAACGAACTTCACACTGTCGCTTTTTGGTGTCGGTGTGCGCGCGTATCGTAACCAACTTCATACTGTCGTTTTTAGGTGTCGGTGTTCCGTGCTTCGGAGGCACGTGAACCCGTCGTTCATGGTTATAAACTTGAAGGTGAAACTTCACTTGGAACACTGAGGGATCAGCTAATCTTTTAGAGCTAAACAAATGCAGGAATTTATGTCACAGATCACTGCTTGTTCTCGGGTAAAAAGGAGTTCCTTGGGGGTTTCTTGCCGCTTCTTCTTCCAAGACCACTCAGTAAATAAAATTTTTGATTTGTGATTTGTTAAAGCGATGGCATAGTTTTAACTAACGAAAAGTGTTTGTAAAAACCATCTTGGAATTGCATTTAATTTCACCTAAGACAGGGAATCCTTGTGCTAGTGTGTGAGTGTCTTACCTGTTTATTTTTGTATTGGACTTAGTAACAGTCTTATTTTATTTCAATATGTGATAAAATTTTCATAATGACATGACATGACCAGATATAAACCATCTACTTCACATACATCAGATATGAAACATTATTTCGATATCTTTGATCTGTCACTTACAATCCTTGAGTAATCGACACTTAAGAGTTGCTCGTAAGTTCTGAAGATATCGACACATTTGTTTATTTATTTTTATCGATGGAACCAGAATACTGACCCCAATACCATTCGAGCAGATCAACTATCTTTTTGGGCAAACCTACTTACAAATTTATAAATCTGAAAATTTATGAGGATTGATGCTTGTTACGCTTTTATGCAAAATTTATTGAATGAGGTGGAATGGAATTGGTACTGAGGTGGATTATCGCAGCAGGCAATAATCTATAACTTTTTATCAACGTGTAGGTTGTCCTAAGATATTTATTTATATAATGCTGGGCGACGGGGCTGTACTGCGGTGTAAGGTGTCTTAGAGGGTCCGGCTGATTGGTGTTAGGGTTCCTCATAGGGATCATTAAATTAAAGGGATTATAATTAAGTTAAAAATCTTTTTTTTAATTGCGCCAATCATTTATAATAATAAATTAATTCTATTGGTGGGCATGTCGCCCGATTTGTCTAATATAGGATCGATTAGTCTATTGTTTTGCCAGAATATGTTTTCCCTGGATGCGGGGTTTGTAGTCGATTCAAATATCCTATTGCTTGAGTCAGCACTAAACCTTTTGGTACTATTCCTTTTAGAAGCTTGAGAGCTATTATAGCAGATAGGATTAAAAATGTATGATCTGTAAAGTCGGCATCATATAGTGGCATATCGGTGAAGTCTTCGGTAATTTACGTTTATAGACAACGCTGCCCGCTTTTTTTTTTGGTATATTATTTTGGTATACTTAAAAGTAAATTATGCTCATCATGCTTATCCAACATACCCATAAAAGCGTCCCACAAGTCTTTATGCTTTCACCCTTACTGTTCATCAAGCATGGCAATGATATGCTTGATATCAGCAATATGCAGTGCTATGCTGATGACGGTGCAGGTGAAATATATCTCGGGTGTAAGAATAAACTTGGGTCTGGAGTCGGGACTAATCTGGAGGGGGATTCGGATTGGGAAAACTTAGTTCAATTTGACCTCGAAAATAAATTTGTGCGTAAACCGCTAAAATCTAATTCGTTATATTACCACAGTTCTCGAACAATCCTTACTGGTGATGTGGCAATGTTTCATACTCAAATTTTTCTCTGCAACCAATAGCTCGCTAAATGAAAGCGAAGAAAATAGCAAAACTGTGTATGCGTGTTTATAAGATTAAAAATAAAGTAAAATTAGTAGCCAATACTATAATAATCCCTAATATATTTTTATCACGCCATTAATATATTCGACATGCGACGTGACGTGAAGTAGATGCGGCGGGCATGTACATCAATATTTTCTTTAACATTTCATCAAATTCAGAGCAGTGTTGCTATGGCTTTCCAAGTTTCCAAGTCCAATCTTTTTTGTGGTTTTATGTGCAACATACATCTGTTATAAAAGACAATAAGTGTTTCTTGTGCATGTTTGTTTTAATTATTCTTTTCTATTTTATTAATATTATTTTTTGTTTTTTTGTGTTGTATTTGTGTATATTGCGCTTGCCGCAAATAAATGTTTTTTTCTTTTTTCAATATTCTTTTAATATAATTCTTTGTCCTTTGAAGCGAGGCTTTGACCTCGGCGATGTCATATCAACCATATTATACATCTAAATGTATCTACAACATACATTCCCGCATATTGTGTACACAATTGCATAAATATGTTTATTTAGTGAGAATCCAGTAAACAACTGTATCTATATTTGTTTAAGTAGCATTCAGTCGATCGATTTTTATTTCTTTATTTATATTTTATTTACTATTTTTCTATAATTATTATGTTATGTCAATGGCTGAAGTGTTATGTATAATAACACTTTTGTGTTGTATATAATACTTTTATTTATTTATTTAGTTAAGACGCACGAACGACACGAACACATACACGTTGTATGTTTGTAAAGACTACATTATTTTTTTCTTTACAAATATATATTTAAGCTCCATAATATTTATATACAAAAGACAAAGTCGCAAATCGTGTTAATTACACTTTTTATAACTCAAGAACGGCTGTATAGATTTTAATGATATTTGGTTTTTTGGATTCGTATCAGCTCCGATTAATATAATTACTATTAAAATATTTGAAAACATTAAACTTAGAAAACCTCATTTGGAAAACTAAGGGATCAGCGAAACTGATGGATTGAAATGCTTTTAAAAGAACAGTATTTACTAAAGAAGGCTTAAATTTGAAGATCTGATGTACCGGACGCGGTTACATGTTAAAAAAATTGCAGAACAACGTCTGCTGGGTCAACTAGTAATATGACATATGTTTATTTTTCTCTATATTATGGCACCTATCCGAAAGGTGGTAAATTCAAAACATTTGATGCTAATATGTATAATGAAAAATACACACATGAAATAAACGAGCCGAGTAGTCAAGTATACATTTAAGTTTTGAGACAAATGTAAGGCTCCTGACAGACAAAGCCAGCCCTTAATTATTACTATAAAACATTTACAATTGTTGCTAAATAAACAGACTGCAACGTAAAATAACAATTGACTGTCCATTCATCCAAAAGAACAAGTTTTGGGACCTTGACATGCATCGTTTTTTACCATAACTAGCTACGGGTAATGCACACTTTAAATATATTTTAGAAGTACATGGAATAATAACACTTATAATAACAATCTTTAGGAATATTTTCATATGAATGTAATTGGTCGTATACCCTTTAGAAGAAGTGTGATTCAGTTATTGGCGAGTATTTATGTCGTGATTTAAGTTAATCATATTTATTATATCAGAAGAATCTGTAACATTGTACGTATTTAATATTTATAATACAACTTTGTTCAATTTGGACGGCCCTATATAAGAGATTCTGCCTGCCAATCAAAAGGTCCTGGGTTAGATCCTGGTCGCGTCAGATATTTACCGTACAGGTAAATATTGTTCTCCGGACGTGGGTGTTATTTGTGTGTTACCAGTTTTAATGCAAACCACCGAACGGAATTCCGGTATAGGGGCATTAGTGTGTAGGCGTCTATTAATTTATTATTTATTGAAATGCACATAAAAATGCCAAAAATATTGAGAAATTATTGATAAATTACAAGATTGATGTTGATTGAGGTATCTCTCTGCTGTACAAGTGCGCGGAATGCTTTTTACAGAAAAGCCGAATAAAAAAATATATAAAGCCGATTAACCAAATGAGATGGGTCAACATAAGTTGTTACGTCATGCACGTCACAGGCAGAAACACTTAAGGCATGAGAAACGACGACAACTTTAGAATTTGGACTATTGAATAAAGATAAATCACAAATACATACAAATCATTCTAGTAGTGAGAACTACTAATAGTCAAAGGAGTAGATCTGATAAATTATGAATTGCATGTCTGTTATAGAATTGGTGCAATAAGCAGAATAATCATAGATATAACATTTGGGTTGTGATAACATGAAAGTGTTATAAGAAATAAAGTTAACGAAATCCACTTCAGAGTTAGTCATTGAGACCGTGTAAGAGCATATCGCTGACCAATCTAATTAAAGATAAAGATCTTGTAAATATAAATATTGAAGGAGTCTGTAGCCTAGTTTCTGGTGACCCTGCATACTAATCGAGGGGTATCGAGTTAGATTTTTGCCAAGGTATATGGCATATTATAAGATAGGATAGTATAGGATATAGTTTAAATATGACAAATAGATGTTTGTTCTTGGGTCATGAGAGATTTAGGAGTTATATTTATGTGTTGAAATGCCAACTTTTGTATGTCGTGTTTTTAGATTTATTAAAATTTAGTATCAAAAAAAATCTCCAACGCTGCACGCAAAATTTGACCCGCCTGTCCCCACATTAAATATTCGTATTTTAGCAGAACAATGTTCCCGGCTCAGCTAGTTCATTTAACTTTATTTTTGTTCCAGTTCATCATGAAGATACTCGGCGAACTAGCCCTTGTAGGGGCTATAGCCTCGGTGTTCATAGTGGCTGCTCAGGGACGAGCAGCAGAGCGAGCAGCAGAGGAGGCTGGTGGGAAGAAATACATGGACAACCTGAACGAAGTTATAAGAAAACTGAAGAATAAAAACACTATTGCCGCTTGGGATTATGAGAGCAACATCACTGCATATAACGAGCAGAGACAAGTAAGAAACAATTCAAACTGATAGCGTAAAATTTAATTAGTGAACCAAAAAATATGAATCTTTGTAAGTTGT
>DWKC01000745.1:0-11629 GCA_018249195.1 Racta chiria
TCTCTATGAAATGTTTATTTGTCAAATCATTTCTTGCTTGAAAACTTTTTATATATATATTTTTTTTAATAAATGGCTACATATACCCACGCACACATGCAAAAATAACACAGAAAACCTGAGAACAACCATTCATCTGTGGCTTAAATGCCTGGCCGGTTTGGGATTGAACATTGTTACACAGGCAGGCTACCGACTAGGTTTCAGGGCCGTTCATTGTTCAAACATTGTCGATTATATTATTAGTAGTATTGAGAACAATAAAAATATTGATAGTCATTATACATATTATAAACCTGTAAGTGATCGCTGTTTGTAAATGGAAGATTAAGGGAGATTTTTTTACTGGAGGTTTGTAGTAAGGAATAGAAACCAAAACAACAATTTTTAGAATATTTGTCTGTTTATCTGTTTGTCTCAGAACGGCGGTTTGAATGCGATTTTGTCTGATGTATTGGGCTAAACTTAGATTGACACTTAGGGTTATTTTTATTGAAATCGGTGCATAAATAAAAAATATTTGCCAGTTAAACAATTCCGTCTTTACAAATTCCACGCGAAAGTAGTCGCGGACATAGCTAGTGTTAAATAATACAAACCACTTTTTAACTGACTTAAAAAACAGGAGGAGGTTGTTAATTCGTATGTATGTTTATTTTTATATTTGTTACCTTATAAATTTTTACTGGGTGTACCGATTTTGATAATTATTTTTTCGAAAGCTGGTGCATGTCATGTAGTCCCGTTTAATTTAAGCGACATCTGACGACTTTTTGAGTTATTTCTAACAATGCGTATTTATTTGACTTCAACTATGTTGATGACGTTTTCATTTTGTTACTATTCGATGTTATTTGAAGTCGGTGTTTGTTTTAAATGATAAATAAGATTATATGGATTTCATATCACAGTCAATAAAGTACATGAGTGCGTAGTGTAGATACAACGAGACCTTATCTTAAATACTTTTATAGCAGAAAAAATAGGAAACTATCTAATCGCGCCTATTTTCTACTAATATCCCACCATCCGAATAATCTTAATTTTTATTTGTCCACCGATTTCAATTAAAATAAGTACCTACTTTCCTACTGCTTTCTCTGTCCTAGACAAATACGCTCCACTATACCTAAGATACAAGTTTAACTTCCTCCGGGATTTACGTTTGCGGCAGTTAGGTTCTACTGAGGATTTATTTCTCTCTGTTCCACCTCACCATTCAGATTTCCAGAATTAGCTATTTAGTTTTTACAGGGGGGGGGGGGCGGTTAGTTAAACGGCTTAAGATGAAACTTGGCACACAGATAGACCACATCCAGGGAATGAACATATTATACCGATTATAGGTTCCCCTGGGATGATTTGGACATTTATGTTTGTAAGTAAATCATTGGTTTAACGTTATGGTATTTTGGAGATTCGGTTTATAAATAAATTTTGGTATGCAGACAATGCAAGGCTAGGCAATAAGTTAGTTTGGCTGCTATCCTAGAGGTCCACATAAAATACTCCAAGAATATTTTTTTTCTGTACTTTTAAACCTACCCTAAACTATCGTGAGCACACAAAATAGAATTGTTCAAATCGGCCTGTTCTCGAGTTTTAGCGAAACTAATGTCAATAATTTAGTTTTTATGTATAAGATTACAATTTTAGACAGTATTAATTGATACACATTGTAAAATTGTAATCTGTTATTAATTAATAACATTGCTAATTTTTGTCGGGTGTCACTGGGTCAGATTCGGTGGCCTACATTTCTTCAATCCGGTACCGGTGATGCGTCTCCTGGAAGTGATCAAGGGCGACCATATCTCTGAGGAGACGTACCAAGCTATGATGGAGTGGGGCAAAGCGATAGGGAAGACCTGCATCACCTGCAAGGACACTCCTGGATTCGTTGTCAATCGCCTACTGGGGCCTTACAGTGCTGAGGCTATTAGGATGTATGAGAGAGGTCAGTATTATGTTAGTGCATTTGTCCTTGGGCCTCAACCCAATAATGGCCCACTATTGAGCATGTGTATCCTCATAACTGGGGTTATTTGGTCCTTACTGTCTAATTCATATTTAAAGTAATTCTTCTGCTATCTTCCTATCCAAGGAAGACTCAAGAGTCTTCCTCCTTCCAACCTTCTTATGTCACCCGTCCTGAAGTGGAAAGCTGTTGGTATTTCTGGGGCCTGTTGAGATCATTATTGAATCTGGTCGCTTTAACGTTTTGAATCTCTTGTTTCTTGGTCTCCATTGCGTGTGAGTCTGTCACTTATTTCTACGCAGGCAACGCGTTAGTGACACTCCAGGTAATGGTAATATTCATAGGCAGTGGTGATGACTGACTGACCGTGACTTGTTTTCCTTGTTTGTATGTTTACAGCATAAAAAAGCAATCTTGTGATTTTTTGTCAATATACTGTATTTTTTAAAATTCTATTTCTATTCTATTGTATCTAATGTCATCTGTCAATCTAATGTCAATCGAAACTGTCTCTATTGTGTCACAGGCCTGGCATTGCACTATACGACGCTGCTTTCACAACCATTGTTTCTAGAAGTAAATTCTCACGAAGTTATAATACTACGTATGTGTTAACATACACACTATTCTTGAATACATTAATAATAATAATATTCTTTATTTGCTTAATACACATACACATTTTAAAACTAAATTACGAAACGATGCAATAAACCATGCATATTACAAATAGTCATTTAGATATGTTAAAAACTTATATAATTAAATAAAAAATATTGTCTATTGTTTTAAAAATATTTTTGTTGTTTGGGTAATATGGCACTACCTGTGCAATATTGATTTTAAAGAAATGTTGTAATTGGCTTTAAATCTTATATATTGTATATTATAATTGTAATTATATTGTGACTCAATTAATATATGCTCGCCAGTAGGCAGGATTTAGCGGAACCCACCTGATCTAATCTTAACACCTATGTATGTACCAAATGAATAATTCGAATTTTAATTTGCAAATTCTTAACATATGGTAAAGTTCAAGCTTCTATCTACAACGCAGTTTGTTGCCTATTTTGTATTGCCCTGTGAAGCAAGGGATACCGGGTTCGATTCCCGACTGTGTTTTGTCTGATTGATATTTTTTCGTTGTGGTCCATGCCAACTGCAACGCAGAGAGTCCTAGTGCAGGCGTACAAGTGTTTGACATTTATTTATTTCGCAATTCATGGATATACTTGTATAAACGTAAAAGCTGTGCCCGCGACTTCGTCCGCGTTTGAATTTATTATGATTCTAAAACAAAAATAGCCTTAGTTACTCCTTATTACATCAGCTATCTGTCAATGAAAGCCGTTACAGAGATTTGCCGGAACAAACATACAGACAGACAAATATTGTAAAAAAATATTTTGCTATATGTACCTTGTACACATATGCATTTAGTAAAGCAGTTATTTTCTTACTACAAACAGACACTCCCAATTTTATTTATTTGTTTAGATTAGTAATCTTGTTCTAGAAAGTAACGATTATTTAGTTTTTTAGGGTCAAAGAATCGATTATTGGTTATCTATGGAATGATTTCTGAAAAATGTCTTTTTATTTAATTTTGTGCAATATTAAAGAAACGAGTTTTCCCATCTATACTTCTTAATTACATTAAATGGCGCTAGGTGGTGGTTCTATATGGGTACCGAGCATGGCTCGGTCTATCTAGTGCTAAGTTATAAAATTATAAGTACATTAATTTATTATTTATTTAAAATATATGTATTTGACTTTTGGCTATGGTGTGTGATAAATATAACGCTTTTGAAATGCATGCAAGCCTGTGCTGTACTAAATGTAAGTAAGTACATATGATATTAATATTTTTATGATAATTACAATTTTTCTAATATGCCTTCTACATATTAAAGGCCCACCACTGAGCACGGATCTCTCCTTGTTATCGAAGAGGACTAGAGCATACTCCACCACGCTGCTCCAGTGCGTATTAGTGAAAGGGTTCCTGTTCTGAAGGGTTTTTGTTATGAAAGGGTTCAACTCAAGTGTCGATAGTTTTAAGCTGTCAGAAGGCCTCCGGTAAGGCCGAATGACTGCCATCTGATAACAAGCGGGACTGACGCCTTTACGTGCCCTCCATAGCACGGAAGGGTTTATGAGTTTTTTGCCACTAGCGGTCACCGCAAATTAGGTCGAAAACCTGATAATGTTTCGTTTATTATTTTTCGTTTATTAAGGTTACATAGTAAGCATAGTTTCTTTTCTTGTGTATTTTTGACTAATGTTCTGGTGGTAATTATTTATATAATAATTGAGCTAAAACCATTCAGTCTATTGCATAGACTAAATGGTTATATAAAGCTATATATAACCATAGCTATGGACAAGCTGAGAGCCATCTCCTTTTTTCTCCCCGTCCTTAAGTCCTCCTCTTTCCCATCCTTCTTCTGTCACCCGCCTGAAGCTGTATGTTTGTTGGTGTGTCTGGGGTCAGTTAGTGACGTTATTGATTCCGGTTATTTCAGCGATGTACTGCTTTCCTTCTATCTTTGTCTTCCCCGCGCGTGCGGGTCTATTACTTCCTTCCTAGCAGGTAACGCGTTAGTAACACCCCAGTCTGGTGTTGCTAATGTCTAGGGGCGGCAGTGATCACTTACCATGAGGTGAACCGTCTGTCCGTTTGTCTGTTCATAATATAATAAAAAAATACTAAGTTAAAGACAGACTCGAAATTAATATAATACCCTAGCTGCCCCGGCAGAGGTTATCCTGGAAAAAATACTATGGAATCAATCAAAATTAGAAAAATAATGGTTCCTGTGGTAAATCCTCATTATATTGAATAACTTTTACCATGGGGGGCTATTCTGTTTCTATTATAGTTTGGCTGATCTCCTAGAGGTCCACTTACTACAAGAGTTTTTTCTCTTCTTTTAAACCTACCCTGAATTTCCCTGAGCACGCCAAAAATAGAATTGTTAAAATCAGTACAACCGTTCTTGAGTTGTATCGAAACTAAAAAACATCAAATATTTTTTATATATAAGATAGATAATAAATTTAATAGTTAATGTACATACGTAAAAATTACTCATAAAGTAACGACTATATTTGTATTAATGGTAACTAATATACCTTCTAGGGGACGCGAGTAAGGAGGACATCGATATCGGCATGAAGCTGGGCGCAGGGTACCCTATGGGCCCGTTCGAGCTGGCCGACTACACGGGACTCGACACCAATAAATTTGCTCTTCGGGTCATGTATGAGAAGACCGGCGACCCAGTCTTCAGACCCATAGAAATTATGGATAGATTGGTCGAAGATGGGAAACTGGGGATTAAAAACGGTGAAGGATTTTACAAGTATAAGAAATAATTGATAAAGGATTCATGTTTTGATATAAAATTAAAGGAAAATAAATGCCACGGTGTTTTATTTGTAGTTACAAATTAGCTAGTCAGCTGAGCCCGCGACTCTGTTCGCGCGGAATTTGTACAGACGAAATTCTTTAAATTGTCATATCTTTTTATTTGTGCATCAATTCTGACAAAAATATCCCTAAGTGTCAATCCAAGCTAAGCCCAATACACCAGTGAAAACCGCATTCAAATAGGATCGGCCGTTTCTGAGATTAGTGCGAACACCGCATCTGCACTTCACCGAAATACTCTTTTATCTATTTTTTAAGTTTTCTCTTCCCTCTTTATTATTTTTTCCAAGAACTTAATAATAAAAAATCTAAATCGTTTATTTCATGTAGGTATTATCAATACACTTATTCAACAATACAATCTACCACCGGTTAGGAAAGATGCCATAATAAAGAGGAGAAGAAACGGCAAAAGAATTGCAGTCGACATCCCCACGGGAACTACTGCTTATAAACTGTTTTACATTTTGGCAGTTGTGTATGGTGTTTTATATTAAGTTTTCGTTTAAATTATTTTAAAAAAAAACCTCTTGGGCGCGTAGGACTTCCGACATTTTTGAGCAAATCAAAGTGTTAATAACTTTAAAATGCGTCATTTTGTGTTTCGGTACCGCAGTAATCATAAATTCCCTGGCCGGGTATCGAACTCTGGAACGATTGCTTCACAGTGTCACTATTTCTAAGTAAAATACACACTACCGTGTTTTCGGTATGGTCTCTTATTAAAGAGAAACGACGAAAGAAACTGCTCAGCACGTGTTATCTTATAATATGAGCGATTTGGGTGAAAGTTGCATGTTAAGGATTTTTTGGGTCAAATAATCAAATAACACGTCTTTTAGTTCGCAACAACAAAGACTATTTCTCTCTATTCCGCTGCATCGAACTGGCTTCATATTCAATTCGTTGCTCGTTCAGGCCGCTCGCTTCTGGAACTCGCTCCCTGATAAGATCAGAAGATCCGCCTCCAAGTTCGTGTGCTCGAATGAAAAAGCTTCGTGCTCATATAATAGACCGTCATCAACAAGTCTTTAAATTTTATTGTTCCTCGTCTCTCTTAACTTAATTTTATGACATAAATCAGTATATCTATTTATTATAAATCATGTTCTTATCTATAATATGTATGTATATTTATCTGTTTTTGCATATTAATATTCATACATCATAAAACCGCTCATCCTGTATTTCTAGTTTCATGTGATTAGCTGGTAGAGTATGCATATAGCATGAAGCTCGCCATTTGTAGCGTAATATTTTATTATGGTCAATAAAAAATAAATAAATAACCTATAGTGAATAAGCAACTTAATCGTCCATTTAAATTAATCATACTCACCTTGATGTAATATGTAAAGTTTATTATGTACATAATCGAGTCACTGACATCAAATGGTATATGAGGTTCTTTGTGTAAGTAGTATTATCATATTTAAGTACTGTTTTTAATTGCAATGTAGTAAAATGTAATGAGTTAGCCGTATATTGACAACTACTATGTATATTCACATACTCACGAATCGTATGTATTTTTTTTTTAATTTCGTGGATTTTGTTATTGTAGTTAAATATTAATGAATGTAATAACCATCAAATTAAAATTCGAAATATTTTTTTTATCATACGCACATAGAATTCACGTAACGAATCAGGCTTGAATATTAGAAAACAATGTGTAAAAGTACAATTGTTTAGGCTGTGTGCTAACCGTCAATAAGCTGTTGGCAACAGGTTGCTGACTCCCCTGGTGTTGGTAATGTCGTTTGTCTCCTTAGGGCGAAAAAAAAGTATATTTGATTTTTCAAATATCCAGTTAAAATTTTCATAATTCTAGGCGACGCATCAGCTAAGGATATAGATACGGCGATGAAGCTGGGCGCGGGATTCCCAATGGGGCCTCTGGAGTTGGCTGACTACACTGGGCTGGACAATAAGACCAGGATCTTAGCAACCATGATGGAGAAGACAGGCCACCCCGTGTTCAGGCCAGTAGCTGTTCTGGACAAGCTGGTGAATGAAGGAAAGTTTGGAAGAAAGACTGGAGAAGGGATTTATAAGTACGAAAATTAGAATAAAATATTAATTTGTGAGATAAAACGTATTTGGCAAACGGGAGATCAAAAAAGCAAGATATCATGTCTGGGGAGCGGCCAAGCTCCGACTGTTCAGATTCGGTACTTGTTGGGCGAAATCGCCTTTCTATTTAGAAAACTCTGATAGCGTGATTCAGGTTTCTGTAACGTCACACGGTGACGGTTGCGATACATACGTACGTGTTGCACTGTCGCCACAAGCTTAACTTCGATTACGTGACATGATATTTTGAATATAAAATTATATACCTAAATAGGTAGATGCTTTGGTTTGATTCACGTAGGTCATGTTATCCAAATAATTAGTGGTGATTTTTATCTAACTATAAGAATATTTAATATCTGAGTTGGATAATAATAACAATAATATTTTTTCTACAAAAGTTATTGTTATAATGGTTTATTATGATGTATTGTTGATATACACATCTTGTGGAAATATACTGTAGGAACTTATATTTTTAAATTTATTCACAATAAATGATATACGAAAATTTGATTTTCAATTATTAATTCCAGTAAATGAGCGTGGTTGACTACATAGACTGAACCCCGCTAGGATCTAGGCGAACTGTTTGTGGCAAAACATTATACCATTATGCAGTATTGGGGTGGAATACCAACGATAATCCCATGCTGGCGGGCCAGGTTATCGTAACAGGAGACAGAAGTCTTCTGATGGTGGTAGGGCGAGCGATAAGATATTATCTTTTCGTGAAGTCCGTCTAGCTAGCTACCCTTCTGTTTGAGTCAGTCGGAAAACGACTCGTCGTGTTCCGGTTGGAGCTTGTACCGTCCTGAAACGGTATGTTGTTGGTGCGTCTGTGGTTAGTTCGTGTCGTTATTGGTTCTGGTTGCTCTAGCGTTCTACTACTTACCTTCTTTCTGTGTCTTCCTTTCGCGTGCTGGTCTATTACTTCATAGTTGGCAACGCGTTAGTGACACCCTAGCCTTGTTGTTAACTGTTAATGTCCATGGGGGGCGGTGATTATTTACCATCAGGTAACTCGTTAGCTCGTTGCTCTGCTTATAACATAAAAAGTTTTATGCTTTGGCGCAATTTAAAATCAATTAATGCATTATTTTTACCTCCGCGCTTTGATTGAAATTTTTGGTAATAGAATATATTACCAGGGGCGGATCCAGCCAATAACACATTAGAATAATCAAACATAATATTAGAAATTGACGAATTTCGCTTTGTTACTCTTCTCTTCTCGCGCTTTGTAACCCTTATCTATCCCGCTACTGGGCTCGGCTACAATCTGAAGGTTACAGGCCATAGTCCACCACACTAGCCAATTGCGGTTTGGTAGACTTCACACACCTTTGAGGACGTTATGAGAACTCATGGGAGTGCAGGTTTCCTCACGATGTAGCAAGTGATAATCAACTTCTGATACGCACATGATTTTGAAAATTAGTGGTGCGCGCAGCGGGATTTGAAACTGGGAGCTCCCGTTCAAGAGACTAGCGTTCAAATCATTAGGCTATCATTGCGTGATTTACTTAAAACGTATTATTTTTATTATTAGTAACAATGGAAGGTGGAAGTGCCATACATACCTACCTCTAACGTCTTGAAGCCAGTCTATCACAAGTACTGATAACTTGAATTAGGGCAAAACTGTTGTAACTGAAGGTTATTTTTTTACAGAAATCTGAAAAAAAATGATGTGGTTAACCCTTTTTATAACTGATAAGTATTCACTGCTGCCCCTAGACATAGTTTTATCCCGTCCTCGTCGCCATTTAGGTATTTATATTCGATATAGGGTTTGCAAGCAATCAAACACGAAGTTCACTACACAATTGGTTTAATCCAAAACTACCTACACGATATAATATTAAAAATACCCCACAGACATTGACAACTCTAGGCTCAGAAGTATGGGAAGGAGGATGAATAAGGTCGGGGAGACAAAGAAGAACTGGCTCTCAAGCCTCCACCTCCAGCCGGAACACGGCGACTGACTCAAGCATGAGGGTGGTAGCCAGGTAGACGGGCCTCAAAAAATACTTCCGCTCGCTCTAAACCTAAGCCTAAAACACCCTGGTCTGCCAACATATGTGGTTTGTATTCTAGACCAACTCAATAACTGTTTCTTTTAATAAGTTTATTTATCATTCAGAGTCAGTTATCATTAGATAAAATGCCCAAATCTTTGAAGGCCTTCACGCTGACAACTCGATTCAACTTCCGTCTTCCTTTTATATACGGAACAATATATTTTTACAATTCACGATATAAAATGCTTGTACTAGACTTTATTGTACAGATAAAAAGTAGTACTGTCTCAGCAGACTTAACTATAGACTCGAGGATAAACGTTAGTTTATTAGGGAGTTTATTAGGAGTTAGGGAGTTATCCCTAGGATATTTTTTGCATCTTTTTATGTGAAGATCATAAGGATTTATCTACTAGAAGGCGTGCTGCGATTTACAAAGTTGTTTGTTTATAAACGATACTAAGAATAACCATTGATTTAACTCAGAAGTTAAATAAAAAAAATGTCTGTTATCATCATATCATATCATATCATATATCATATCATATATCATATCATATCATATATATCATATCATTCTTATAAATCATAAATCTGTAGTCGATCGCTGTCTGTACATAAAAGATATGTGGAAGAAACTTATAAGGGGGGTTTGTAGTAAGGAATAGAACCCAAAACAACGATTTTTAGATATTTGTCTGTATGTCGCCATAGATCCGTTCAGTAGTTAAGTCCGTAAGAGTAACAAACATCCGTCCTTAGAAGTTCTGTCATCCATACAAATAAATAAAATTAGGCTGTCTGTTTGTAATATTAAAATAACAGCTTTTTTCTAAATGCATAAGTGCATAAGCACACGGTACATATTTCAAAATATATTTTTTTACAATTTTTGTCTGTCTGTTTGTTCCGGCTAATATCTGGAACGGCTGGACCGATTTTGACGGAGCTTTCACTGGCAGATAGTTGAACTATTAAGGAGTAACTTAGTTCAACTTAGTTATTTTAGAATTATATTAAATTCAAACGCGGATGAAATCGCGGGCAGCGCTAGTTTATAATATTAGTAGGGGTGATTGACGCAGTCTAAGTGTTTAAAGTTTTAATTATTTAACTAGCTGTGCCCGCGACTTCGTCCGCGTTTTAATTCATTCTTTATATAAATATTTCTTGTGTGCGTGTGTATGTCACTGATTCATTGAAATGACAGTGACGCCAAATTGGTCATACCAAAATCAGAAACCTTCGCGGGCTCATGCGCTTTACCAAACTAATGCGCTAACTTAAAGCCTAGCTGTTCATGACCGTGCCGGCTTGCACTTACGTAACAGATGAATGTTTGTCATCGGGTCATGGGTGCTATTGTAAATATATTGTCACTCGCGACACAGCGAATTCTAGTACGGTATGAGCGTGTAAGCGCTTATTGGTAACGACGATGGTCAAATGGTCAACGGTACTCGTGGTCATGTATTTGATTGAAAACGGTTGTAACTGATACAGTTTCCAATTTATTGCAAACGTATCTGCTGTGTAATGAGCTTGTAACTTATTATATGTCAACTTTGATATGAGACTTTTTATATATAACTTTTATGTGCTGAACTGTTGCATTGGTCATTAAACCCTCCGCCAATCAGCACTGGAGCAGCGTGGAGTATGCTTCCTCAGTTATGAGGAGAGACCCGTGCTCAGTACTGTGTTACTGAGTAAAAGCCAAGTATTATTTTATACTATGACTTTGATTTAAGGCGAGGATTCCTGTGAGCATTTCGTATGTTGCTTTGCCCTTTTGTCATCGATTTCAAATTGTCTTTCTAATACTTATTTATCTACAATACATTTCGATATCTAAATAGAATAGAATCTAAACTATAAATTAAAAAAAAACATTAATTACGTAGTCTTTGACGATGACTGTCTGTTGAACTTTAACGTTCTGCTTCCAGTGCCTTCCACTCCATACCATGTTTAAAAGAGATTTTTTTTTCAAAAGATCATTATTATGACAGACACTGGATACTAAGTTAGTAACCTGACTGCTAAGCGGGAGGTCGTGGGTTCGATTCCCACCCAGGACAAATATTTTTGTGATAAACAGGAAGGTTT
>DWKC01000746.1:0-11623 GCA_018249195.1 Racta chiria
ACAAACATTTGAATTGCATTATACAATACTAAAATCTGACTGAAAATTCAACCTTAAGCAACAAGATATAAAGGTTGTTTCATATTGTCCTATAAGTTGAGTTAGTTTGAGAGTTAACATACAGTTGGAGTAATATAATATATCCAGACCTTTATACTTTGAACTGACGGAAAGTACAAAGAATTGATTATGTTGTGATAATGAAGTCGTAGTGCTGCCAGAATGCATTTTAGGAGAAAAATGTGTTTCGCGAAATTAGATATATCGGTTGGTATATAGACTTGTTATATATAACAAAATTACGTCCTACTAGTGATGGATAAGATTAAGGATTGAATGGAACGTTAGTGAAGTGTTTGGTTCCTTAGGGAAGTGTTTTGTAAATCGGTGCTTTGATGGACTAAAAGTTTTAGTGAGTGGAAATGTGCCCTTGTGAAATGTGATACGAAAGGAATGTCGGAGGACACTCGCTATGGAAAGGTTAGTTATTATTGTTATAATTTTGTAAGTGTTAAATATAGATAGATTATATTATCTCGCTGCTAGCGTACCAAGATGGAGATGTCGTTATTAATATTATTCAAAAAATTACTTGAATCTAAAAAAATTGATACGTTTTGGTACAATTCTAGTAAAGAATCTTATGAAAACTAAATAAATCTGTTGGTTATACTAAATTTTACATCTGCTATTGATTATTACGTATTTATTTTATGTTTGGGTAAGTTTTGTTGTTTTTCAAGTGTAGCTGTGCTATCTTAAAAATTGTATATTAACTTATATGTTAATAGTGAATACATTTGATCTCACAAAAATATTCTTTGGATATCAATGTGGATGTAAATTTTACTTAGCGTGTTGAAAATGGTTTGGCTGTATGGGCTGACGTCATAATAGGAAAATATAAGTGTCATGTTATTCAGACAACTAGGGAACCTTGCCTTAATAATTTATATTGTGATGTGCAGTTTTGCATAGTTAATGTTCATACATTTTGCATCATGCTATTATTGTTTTGAGGAGTTTCTTTCGTCAAGACTTGTATCAGGTGCTTTTGGTCTGTTCAATTTTGTTGAAATGATGAAATCATATAATTAGTATATGGTGGTTCTAGAAATTGAATAAATTGGCAACATTACAAAATTGGCTTATAAATACAGAATCAGTTAATGATTTGATAACTTAGCCAGAAAATCATTTTTCATATTAAATTTGCTTATGAAATACTACCTGTAAAAAGAAATAAATAGTTTAAAAAAATTACCTTCCCAGGTGTATATTGACAAATTGTGAACAAACAACCATTAAAAAATGTCTCCTTTATTAATTTCAAAATAATTTAGAAAGCACTTCGGTTATGTGTCCAATTTGAATAAATATTTAGTCTTAACATAGTCAATTTAACTATTATGGTAATGAGTATCAAGATACTTTTAGTTTGTAGTTCTTTCTGATGAAAAGGTAATTATGACTAATAAGCTTATAATAATATTATGTGTAAATTGGTTGTTATTTGTTTAAATGGATCGTGGGTAGCTCATTAAGTAATTAGGCGTGACTGGAAGTAATTATAATTAGCTTTCATGTGTAATACAGGTGACACCAAAAGTAGGCCAGAATTACATTTCTGTTAAGAAAAATGCTGGTACAAATTATATTGGAGATATATTTACAAGGGTCATAATGGATCACATATGGTAGCAGTGGCCTTCAAGGAATGTAACCATTATCCAACATTCAATAATATATTTGCGATAATTCTAAATTTATTTATACCATTTAATTTATATACTTAATATTCCAGACGCCAAAAGGACAGTGGCCACATAATATTTGATAGTAGCTATGCCTATTATTTTAACTTGTATTATGACAGTTAAATTGTAATATTTTAGCCATACAATGGCCAATTGTACATGTCATTATAGCTAGGAAAATGCCAAATTAAGCAATTGAAAATGTAACTTGCAACTACGTCATATTAAAACTCTTCGTTAATTAGTAGCAAAGAATTGAGATGTAATTTTGGTCCCACTTTATCATACCTAGTAATTGTAACTTACCTGCTATAATAGTATATGTAGCGATGGAAACTTTAAATGAATTGATACAGTTTGATATTTTATTAAGATTGATTATTCTGCATGTATAGTTGCACAAGTTGTTTATTTCAATATTTATTTTGTATTTACCTCTGGAGGCATGGTTCAAATTGAGTGAATTTATGATTAAGACTGAATGTATGCATGGTGTTTGTAATCTTCACAAGTTTCCTTACTAGCTGACATGGAATTAGATTGAACCAATTGGAAAAACCTTTTATGTTTATGGTATTAAGGGTGAAAATGATGTTGTTCGGCTGGAACAAGTTGGTTTTTAAACTCATCTTTAATACCATAAAGTTGAGATAAGGGCACTATGATTTTCCCCAATTGGTGAAACTAATTTGTTACCTGGTATGTGGGTTTTCTAAATATGCACACATTGTAGTGAGTAAGATTTCAAGCAATAAACGCTGCCTTTTAGTTAAGTGTCCAAATTGCGTATTTATTGCAATAGTTTTTACAGGAATTGGTATTTATGAAATAAGGGAACAAATACAACATTCGACGGGACAGAGCTTTTCAATTGGAAATTCTAATTCAATTTACCATTTGATAATACGAAGTAACAACTTACATAGAGAAAGTCAAAATATAACAATATGACTATGTTATACTACAATAAGTAAAGTTAAATTTGGCTATTGATATAAAATTCGGTAGCCAATCCTGTGGCAATGTCTAATGTGTTAGTATATAATGACTACAATGATTTGCTTATCATCAGGTTTATTAGGGTGGACCCTAGATATGTGAGAAACCTCTGTTATTGATAATTACAAAGAGGTCCTAAAATTGAAATTCCTGTTACTGAAAATGTTCCAACCTATCAATTATCATAATTGAGATATGATCTCTATAGATTTTTTCATAATTTACCTTACTCGGATGTTGTAACACAAAAACCTTGACTCAATTATACAGCTTAAAACAAGTTATAATTTCTTCCGTACTTGCTTTGTATGTGTATGAGACATTTCAACCTCTTATAGTGAGAATCAGTAGTAGGACAACTGTCATAATTACCTGTGTATGTGAAAACTGGATAATTAAAATTCATATAGAGTAGTAAGCACATAATAATACTATACTAAGCTAAGAGGCGATGATAAATTCCTAATTTATTTGGTCAACATGGATAATCAACGCTTGACTGTACCAACTTACAATAAATGTTATTGAATAGTTTGAATCTATCTAACTATTCCTGGAATGGAGTAACTTGCGAATATTAGAATAATAGATATTGATTTGAAATTGGATGGCTTATTTCTACAGCTCTGCCCCGTCAGCAATTACAGACCATTGGTTATAATCTATTTCAACTATATCTGGCATTTATAACTGAGCTCCGAATGATCCTATTGTGGTTAGGCTGTGACATTACTTAGGACATCGGTTGTTATAAATGACTGCATTGGCTTGTATAGTTGTATCATAGATATATACATAAATGTATACCATTGATTTAGGAAGCTGGAGCGTGGAAAAAGTTTAAATATCCTTCACCGATCGAAAATGACACTTAATTACATTGGCAGGATGAGAAAGAAAAGCGAACAAGCTGAACAGTTTATGACATCTGTCATTAATAACTAATGTCACTTGTCAGAATTTTTCTGCCTCAACATGCAAACTTGCAGTGTTGAAGAGTTTTTCTATCAAGTTAAGATTGGATCATTTTGGTTGATGTATTTCAACTTTTTGTCTACGCTGCATTGCATTTCGGTAATCCATCGATGGATTAAGGTAGTATGTATTATGAATATAAAATTCTATCTCAAATAAATTAGATTCTATGATAGTTTTTAATAGGTTCACTATGTAATATATTTTCAGGATCATGTCACATTCATCATTGACATACCCCTATTGATTCTGCCATTAGGGTTTTAATTCTATTGTATTCTTACTTCACAAATGTATAGCTTTGTGTTAATTTAGTGGAAGATATTTTAATGAGTGCTATGACCTCTGCATTCTTGTTTTTTATGCAAAAGCAATATGTACCATGTGATTAAAATGGAACTTAAAATTCGTTACAAACATTTTCAATTATCTGGCAATATGAATAAAAATCAATCTACTCCTTTTATCAACATCAATGTAAGTACCCATTTTGGGTTTTAGTAAACGTTTCAATTATATCAACATGTATCCCCTACCATGGCTGTTAAAATTAAGTATCATATAAATTTTCCTTACATAATTTTTTCAACTTATAAACTTCAGAGTTGTACACTCACACAATGAGAGAATATAAATCTCGTGTTAATGAATAAAAAGTAACAGCAGTTCTGGTGAGGATGTAACGCTTTATCCTTACGTGACGATTTTTGGCAGTTCAAATCTTAATCATATATTTTGTGTTAGGAACCAATAGCTCACTTAACGAAAGTCAAAAACCTTACATAGTCCCTACCTGAATTCTAGAATTAATAACATAAAAAAGGAAAACAATTTTATCGCCTAATGTCTCGATAGACAATACCTAACTGCCATCGGCTTTTTAAAAACTACACAAACTTACGAATATGTACGCTAGTGTGAGCCGGAAGAAAAGAAAGCCGGCGTAAAAAAAAATCCCGGTACTCTTTTTAAAAACAAAAATTCAATTTATTAAAAAAATGTTTTCTAGCCTGATTTAGGGTGACGTAGTCAAATCCTTGACTAAACCCTCAATAAAATTAAAGTTAGAATTAGCCTGATTGGAGCTGGGTGCAGAGTGGATCATTTGCATGCACGTCATGTTCACTCTTCTGTGAGTCACGTTAAGCAAATATTAGTTCTTTAATCGCATGGTGCCTTAGCTGTGTTTGAGACCGTTCCTGATTAAAATTAAATTAGATTTTAATTGTCTGATCAAATGAATCATATACTTTTAATTGTATGTAATTTGTGATTAATATAGCAGCTTTTAATGAGTCAAAAGTAGCTTTACGCAAGTGTATATATATTAATATAGTTGTTACCGCATACTTTGACTGTTAAAATAGTATTTGAGTCTTCAAATACTATATTTAGTTCCAGTAATTAACAGTATCTTGAGATTTTTCATACTTCATCATCACATATTTGGTACTTTTACTTTCAATTTTCACATGAACTTCATTCATGAGTTACATTCGGCATAATATTCAATTTGATTATTGTGTAATCATTTTTTAAAATGACAACATTAATAGGTTCCAGACAGTGGACAAATTTGTATTGTAAAATGACTTAATTCTATCATTGCAATCAAACATTCTGTTTATTATTTACATTGCGATTGAATGAAAAAGATTGCAGTTTTGTTGCAATTGCTGGTTTCTTGTTCGCTTTTATCTTTGTTTGCTTGTAGTCAACGATTTACCTACTAGAGCTCGCACCTACCAAACATTCATATGTTTATTTATACAATTTTAAATTACCCAATCACGGTGCTTTATTTTGAAGTCTCTTACCTCTGCGTTTTTTCTGAATTGTTTGAAGTAGAAAACTGTACATTAAACGTCTTGTAGGTTATAATGTTGTTGCTTAACGTTTACCATATACTTTTAGTATGAACTGATTTGTATGTTTTGAAAAAAACATTACTATAACAGTATTAAAATTGTTAATTTGATCGGTAAAGACGAACAAGGAATTATCACATTTAATTGTTCTGATGAATTTCCCAGTGTAGTATAGTGTATTATGTAAGGGTCTCATAATAAAGTAAGGATTGGTGTTGTATAATAGTGTTTAATAGCCCGATAAAATCATGCAGCGTTTGAGGCTTCCTAGATAACTTGATATTGTAATACCAATGGCTTCGGATGCCATACTAAAGTAAATACGCGTATAAATATATTTTTATACATTTTGTAATGGTGAATAATTTGTAATGTTTAAAATTTTGCCCAGTGTTTTTTTTCTAATTGCTGTTTAATTTGTTTGTTGCACCTAAACGTAGCATTTGTTCTCGAGACATTAGTTGTGTTGAAATTTTAAATTTAAATATAGAATTTCTTGTCCTGACAATAGCGCCATCTATTTGAAATGATGCGTTGCTATCAGTTATATTTACTAGATTTTGTTTTCACGAAAAATGGCATGAAACTTTTATCTTTTCTTTAAAAGTTTGCACGTTACGGTGCATCGTTTTCGTGCTTATTTTTTCTAATAAAGCCCAGTGGTTTATGCAGTTTAAGTTAGAAGTTATGTATGTAAATAATTGCACCATGATATTAATGAACGACAATGGAGAGTTTTTACATTATATTATGATACAGGATACACTATTATTTTTTGGCATTGATAGTTTTCAAGTACACATGGAATCCAGTGATATAGGTTATTGTGTAAATCCTGTAATTATTGTTTATGCAAGATTTGGTTTGTATAATTGTTGTCACTCGTCATATAATTCTTACAAATATTATACCAAAAACAATCTAGACTTACGATGTACTGATTTCAACTAATGTGTCATTCGTCTCGAGTCTACGCGTCGACGGCCAACGCTGTTGGACCGTGACTGCGGTTCAAGCAGCTCTAAATATCG
Source organism: Racta chiria (assembly GCA_018249195.1). Classification (NCBI taxonomy): domain Eukaryota; kingdom Metazoa; phylum Arthropoda; class Insecta; order Lepidoptera; family Hesperiidae; genus Racta; species Racta chiria. The sequence continues at coordinate 6,631 of DWKC01000746.1, forward strand.
GCGCGCAAATACTCGTGAGTACCTGTATCATTGTACAATGTAGACATTCCGCGATGTCTAAAATCAACGTTGTATACACAATTTATACTTTGTATCAAGATAATAATAGGACATAAAAATATCAGAATAACATAAATATGTCATCGATTTGCCTTTAAAATAACTTCTAAGTCTCGATATTTTACAAAAAGTAAACTTTAGGTGCAATGCAATCATTTACGAAAGAAAATTATCGGAACTAGGAATGTTTTCAACGCAAATGTTAATTAAATACAAAAAATAGCTGTATTTAAACTTTATCAAATATTTGTGCAATAGTTGAAAATATTAATACTTATGGGACAACAATGAAATATCACATCAGCGGTCTATATAGGTACTTAGGTTTAGATATATGCTTATAAACTATCTTTATTATTTTTATATGAGAGGTTCAATATTTAAGTTAGTTTATTTTAGTAATTAAGTTCCAAGGCTGTATTAAAAGGAGTGTTTTCCAATGAAGATAATAGTAACGTATTTTTTGTTTGAAATTGATTTTAGGTAGTGTGTAAAATACTCCCGTTTGGTTGTAATAGACAATGTCCGGTGAAAAAATTATAAGTTATCTGTGCGTTGTCTATTAAGATCAACATCCTAATTTGTTAAAATGAATGTGTGTATGACTAATTTTATAAAATAATCCTTTATTTTGGTAACAAATTGGTGTAATGAAAATTTTGTGAATAAAATATGGTGTCATTCTGAATGAGTTTTTGTTACTCTCTTCCTCATCGGAAAGTTTTGTTGCTAAGTAGGGAAGCGCTCAGACCGGCGGCTTGTTATAATCGCATGTGATCGAAAAAGTTAGTAACTGCGGTCGCGGTAGGTAGGTTGGGTGGGGGTCGGCCAGCTAGTGGGGCAATTTCATAAGAGCTTCAGGGTTCCGGAGGGCAAGTAAAGCTCTAGGATGTTCTGCAGTGCTTTTCCTATGACCTATCAATCGTATATGCAGTTTCGATATAATTATCACTTAAATGAAACGAATAGGTAATAATAATATTTTATTTTGTAATTGAAGTGCTATACTATTTTTCGTTACCGACGATGTTCTGTAACAAAATAACATTCATAAAACTACAGTAAAAATAAAAATGTTACAGCCAGAAATCACTTGATTGGTAAGTCTGTTAACTCATACCCTCGCACTAGGATTCCTTGCAGCGTAGCATAAACAAAACAACCCGAGAACAAACATTCGTCTGTCACAAATGCTTGCCACGGCCTGAATAGAACCCGGGATGCGTCGTTCTGCACGCGGGGTCACTACCAGATGGGCTACAGGTTCGTTTAAATTGATGATATAATATTAGAAGCAGGAATATTGTCAAAATACCCTTAAGAACATACTTAAAAGAACGCAAAAAAGGTTGACTATCATTAAATATTTCTTATTTCGTAATGACCTTTACCACGTCATAGACTTCAATGGTTCTTTTTAATACATATCCATAAGACTTACGTACCCTGACCCTGATTTTGAAGACGAGATACAAGAACATGACTATCAGGATTGGCGCTGCAGATAACGTCACCATCAACCAACCAACAATCGACTCCATTGTTGGCCATGTCATCAGACCCGAAATAAAGCTTACCTACAAAAAAAACTGCATGTTAGATTAGGAGATAGGTACTCCGTCTTTCTCATGTTGAGCAGGAAAACGAGCAAACTGGTCACCTGATTTCAAGTGACCACCGCACCCTTAGATATTTGCAACCCCAAAAATGTCAGCAACGGTACAGTCTGAATTAGACTCATAGGTACAGAACTCTGTAACCTCCACAAACTGCGCAGACGAAATTTTAGTTTTGTTTTGCTTCAGTTTTCAGGAACAATAAAAAAAATAGGTGGCTTTAATAGATCTTTGATCAGGTGTACTGAATAGAGCCAAGCAAGACGAATTTAATGAGACCAAACTCAAAAGGTTAAACAAAAGCGAATTAAAATTAAATATAACTTCTACCTAATCTAGGTCAATTTCTGCTATAGAGATTTACCTACCAAGAGTATAACTGGCGACAAAGCCCAGGAAATCCTCATAAACAGGCAAGGGTACTCGCCCACTGCAAAATAGACGTTCTCGCAAAAGGTAGTTTGGCCATGAACGTAAGTGACCACCGTGCCGACGATGGCAGCTAGGAGCACACGAGGCTTTGACACTGGCCACTGCATCAGGAAGTTCAGAACATAAAGACCACCCTGAGAAAAAACATGTTTTTATTAAAAACATTAATTTTACCAAAAAAATATTTGTCATTATGTTTGTATTATATGAACGACTAGCCCAGTTCGCAACTCCGTTCGCACGGAATTTGCATAGACGGTTTTTTTTTTGTGTCATATTTTTTCATTGGTGCATCGATTTTAATACAAATACCTCAATTGTCAATTCAAGCTTAGCCCAATACGTCTTTGAAAACCGCATTTAAATCGGATCAGTGGTTTCTGAGATTAGCGCGAACAAAGGTACAGACAAACAGACAAAATTCTAAAAATGGTGTTTTTTAAGTTCTATTCCTTACCTACAAACCCCCTCTATAAGTTTCTTTCAAGTATCTTCTATGTACAGACAGAAATGTCCGCTTTGCTCGGTAATTGAAGTAGGGACGCATCAGTTCCCAATGTCCTCATTTGTTCGATTAGAGGTAGGTAGGTAGGCTACTTATCACCTAGGTACGTACCTACTATTGCTATATTAAAATCTGGTATGAAACCATTCCAAAAGTGAAAATATTGTGCAATCAATTTCACCAACCTGTGTACATAGAGTAATGATTCCTATAATACCGAAGAGTGTGCAACTCAGAATCAGGAAGGCCCAAGTAATCTTTCCTATGGCATGTCCGGTGAGCGTGGACATAATTGTTTGTACAAGTAGAGCCTGGAAAAACAATAATTCTTAGCATCTAGTTTTGTACTACCGTTTAATAAGCAAGAATTATCCTCGATTAACAATCAGCTATATAACGACTTACGTACAAAATGAAAGCTAAATTCCGCCCGCGTTTAAGTACCTACCTATATTTCTTCATTAGATTTTTCTTCATTACAAATTAAATAAAGTTTTTTATGTTCAACCTTGCACCTAGCAATAAAGTCACGAATCATCAATTAATATTATCATAAAGGTAGGTACTTACGAACATTCGTCACAATAAATGAGCAAAACTTTAATACTACCTTACGAAACGAAAAGGCTTCGCAGACAGAGCAACTATCTACCAAGTAGAAGTTACTTCCTACCGAAATAGTGCTTATCTACCAGCTAAATTACAAGGTTGTCAAAATAATGCAACACCGACTTAGTAGATACAAACCGTCGATGAAAGTGACAGCACAAAGAATACAAAGAACAGTAGCGCCGACCAAAACTGGCTGCCGGGTACCCTCGCCACAAAGTCGGCCCACAAAATCATAGAAGACGCCGCGCCTACAAATTTTAACACATTCAGACTTGTTGGTACTTGATTAAAATCATAAGTCATTAATTAATCAACTACTGAGCACGGGTCTATCCTCCTACGCCACCACATTAAAGTGGGTTGGAGAGGTGTTCTATGAAGCACGGATCGACTTAATTATTTTTTGTGAAGTCCGCCTGGCTAGCTACCACCCTCTTGCTTAGGTCTGCCGTCAACGATTCAGCGTGTTCCGGCTGGGGACTTGAGAGACAGTTCTCATTTTTCTCCCCGTCCTTCAGTCATCCTCCTTCCCATTCTCCTTCTGTCACGCGTCCTGAAACGGTATGTTATTAGTGTATCTGGTGTGAGTTAGTGTCGTATGTATCCAATCACTCACCTCCCCAAACATTAGTCACGTTATCATAATCTGAGTATAAGGCTCCATGAGTAGCTCCAAGTATCAGCGCGCTGAGCATGCTACTTGTCTTCGAGGCTCCGAAAGCAGCCAACGCTGTGGTTGTCAGTCTATGCTTCTCCTTCGGACAGTACGTGCCGAGCATTATCAGGGATCCTTGACACACCGCCATTTGGAGCAGCGCGTAATCTATCGCTTCTCGCCACAACTGCTTGTCCACGAAATAAAAATAAATGCTTGAAATGCAGGTAAATTGTCCTTTGTAGAGACCAAACCAACCTCTGTGATGTATAGGTAGGTAGAACGGATATAGCCATAGCGCGAACTCCTTGGATTGAAGGTAAGGCACAGTCAGGTAAGGTAAGACCAGAACTTGGCTTTATATAGTCTAGGTACATACAGGAGCACTACTTTGCTTTATAAACTAATGTAACCGACTTCAAAATTAAACTTGCATGACATTTCGGTCTCTAATCATGTAAACGTTTTCTTCAGCCCTACCGTTTACCTTCGCTGTTTTGGGCAGCCAAATATGTGGTAGATAGAGATTGAAGTATCTGCCTAAATAACGACCACCGGCTTCTAACTACCTAAAGTGATTCGTTGTGTTTCAAAAGTAACTTCTCTTACAAAGGCATTGATAAAAATGGCGTCTAATGAACACAAACATCACGGTTCACATCAATGGTCTTACCACCATCTCTTAACGCTGTATTATATGCTTAACACGCTATACTATATAACGCCATCTCTTATCAATATTTGGTATCTAATACTAAAAAACAGAGAAAGTGCTAGGTATAAGTATTTCCGTTTGATTATAATGTAAATGTCTTCAAGTCAAGAGTGAATAGTCTTTTACTAAGTTAGTGAGCTTCACCATCAAGGACTACATGCCACTTACAATCAGGTGGCATCGTAAAGCGTTAATTTTTAGAATGTAAAAAATCCTACGAGAAGCATAGAAGTCCCCTTTTCCCCCAGTCCTTCGGTCATAATTCTTCTCATTCTTCTTCGTCACCTGTCATATGTTGTTTGTATGGCTGGGGTCAGATAGTATCGTTATTGATTCGGATTGCTTCAGCGATGTACTCCTTTCTTTCTTTGTCTTCCCCACACGTGCGGGTCTATCAC
>DWKC01000747.1:0-11618 GCA_018249195.1 Racta chiria
TAATAAATTTTTACAGTAATATTTTTTTTTAATTTATATGTATTTTTGTAATTTTTATGAAGGTGTACATCAAAAGTAATTTTGATACTTCATATTGTTTTAACCGTAATTAATTCATGTATATTAATTTCTATTTAAAAAAAATATTTAAAAATCGTCAGAGCGTTCATAGCTCGGTGGCTTGTTTCGATTGTATGTGATTGAAGTTACCCAACAGCGGGCGCGATTGGTAGAAAGATGGGTGACCGCTGGTGGCAAAATGAGCGCTTCCGTGCTCCGGAGAGCAAGTATAGCCGCTGGTCCCGGTTGTTATCGTTAGATAGACGACACAAAAACTTCCGACATTTGAGTTGGCCACTAACTCTACCACCAATCCGCATTGGAACAGCGTGGTGGAGAATCCTCTAGGCCTCTTCAGTGTGAGGAGAGACTGGGCCATTAATGGGTGGAAGCCAACCTGTCAAAATTATATTACTGTAATTGACCCACTTCGGTAACAACAAGTTGTTACTTTACGACTTGATGAATATACAAATTATCTACATTAATAGATATTTGGTTCATATTTTCCTCTTATATTTCCGGAGTTAAACATTTTATTAATTATGATATCAATTATGATGGAATCTCAGAAACGCTAAAAACTAATATCACTCTAGGTAAATCTTATTTATATCTTTCATTGTAAGTAGTCTCGCTATTAATACAGATAAGAAATAGAACATGGTGTGATGATAATGATTATCTTAAGACCTCGATCCTACAGACAAAGGACGAAAGATATGCGTCATCTCGCAGACAATAGTTTAGTCTTGTTTACATCTGTAATTGGTTTGCAATAACAGTGGCAGCCACAAATTGCAACACTATTACTAATCCCATAACTATCGACATTTCCTGTAAATTTCAAATAGTCAGATACCTATCGTAACTAGTGCTGCGGTTATAACAAATGCTCCAGTTTGTAACTGAACGGAGGCATGAGTTTAGGTTATGTGTTTTTTAATGTTTTTTCTAGAGATAAGATAGATTCAACAACCGCGACGCGCTACAGTTAAGCTGTTACGTTATAATGAGCGACGAGCGTTCTAACTACGCGCTGGACGGAACCAGAGAACACCGAGATGACCATCTCTACCTGTTGCCTGCGCATCCATCGTCGCGATACACACTTACCGAGAAGCCGTACGTATTTTACACGTTTGCGCGCGCAACCATAAACTATGATTAGCCCAACTGATTTTACGTGATTACAAACATGTCACTTGAACAATAAAATAGCGGATGCGATTATAGTTAAAATGGCGTAGCAGGTTTGACAATTAAATACAGTCGCAATAGCAATATTTACACTGACACAAATAAAGATATTAATAGTAATTATGTGTTTGGTCGTCGACCTTCTGAGAAAGAGTGAAAGATTTGAATGAGGTCGGTGAAAAGGTATCCCTGTCTTCATTGAACGCAGACGCGAAGAAAAAGTGAAAACATGTTCGAAGTTTTACCATAGTTTTTAGCTTGTACACTTTAATGATGCTATTATTCTGTAATTCTCAGTCATACATCGAAATAGAAAACCGTTAATTAAAGCGATGGAAAGCAAAAACAGTACGAGTACAACACGTTATCGATGTAAATAAGGGGTTCAAATTATGAACGTCTATTATGTTTAATTAATTGGTTATAATAACTAACATTAACATAATTATAAATTAATTATAATTAATTTCAGTACCTATCTAAGAACTTTAATGTGTTACAAGCTACTTTTTGGACAGTGAGTCTAATTAGAACTTCAAATTACATGCGAATTTCTTTTCAAATGATTTCATGTGATGGTAACTAGTCAGTAAAAAGCTAAATTTGTTACAGATGTGTAGAGTATATGAAGAGAAATCAATATATTCAATTATTAAAAAAAGTTATAATAATAATTGTTTTTAAGACACACTCAACCACACGCACGCACACATACTCAACCACACGCGCACACACACACACACACACGACACACTCAACCACACGCACACAGCATTGTGTAGTTACAACTGGCCCCTATGATACGGGCTTACCTAGTTTAAGGGCCAGGATTTCAACGTCTAATGCCTGTAACGTCATATATAAATAAAGATTTCATTTCATTATTATGTCACAGATGTCTTTGGAACACGGCGTGACCCAACTTCGCGTTGACTCGTTGATAAAAACATACAAACCTAACTTAACCAACTTTTCTTGCGTGGTTTGCTTATATATGTATATACATGCACCAAATGTGCACCATATGTGCCGTTTCATTATTTTGCTCAATAGTCGAAGGAAATGATTTACATAGCCCCGTCGATTTAATTATGAAATAATTGGCTAGATTTCACTTTGCATTATATACACAACAAACTTAGTTTAACGGCGTGGAACATGCAATACCAATGTTGAAGTTTAACTAAACAGGACCAATTGACGTAAACATTGAACATACAATAAACATATATATCTACGCGACCAATTGATAACGTCCCCCTTTATTGAACAAATTATATCTCAATTATTGAAATTGTATAATTCAGTGGCTGTAACAGCGGGCGGGGACAGCAGATTGCTGCCAAATATTTGTCACTTCCATCTGTAAAACAAAATTCGTTAAATAACTAATTTATACTTCAAACGCCGCACTTCTTAATCAATTTTCGTAAGATATTAATGAGAAAATCACACCTTACCAAGTTCGTTACAGAATTAAGGTACCGTTAGAAAGGTTTACTTTCGGAGCATAGTACAATATTAAATTTACATTTAGATTATCAGTGAAGCTTCTACTGGCAGCTGTGGGCGGCTGCGGCGACCACCGCCATTGGAGGTGTTGGTTTAGTTCTGGAGCCTGGAGCCTGGAGCCGTCTCGACTACCATATTGAAATTATGTTTTCTGCGTAACTAACATGACTTTACTTTGTTGCTTCAGAGTACATTGCTCATTACATTGTTTTTCCGAGATCTAACTCAGCGCCTCGGTATCTCCCCGTTTATATCCTTTCTTATTCCGTAAGACCTTTGGAACCTTTCCAGTTTGGCCAGGTCCGTCCGTTTGTCTGACCGCTCTTGTCTGAGTGCATCCTTAGAGCCTGAAACTTATAATTTGACTTAGATATACATATTCATCATGGAAAGTAAGTGGTAGAAGTCTACTAGTAAAGTGGGAAGGAATTTTTTTTCTCGTTTACCATGTAGTGTGGGGTATTGTTAGATAGCAGATATTTGAATATCATGATGGGTATATGGCTTTTTGATTTCGGGGTCCGATTTCGAAATTCTAAGCTGTAAGACGACGTTACGCGTGGCTCGACACGCAGTGGGCCGGGTTTTTATTAAGTCATCGCTTCTTTTATTACGATCGTGGAATATCCTGTGAAATACAAATCACTAAATTAGTGAAATAAAAGTGAAAAATTACTTGTTTGTAAATGTTATTTTGATTTGATATTTATTAATATGGATGGATTTCTTTTTTATACCAAAAGAAGTAGAAAAATACTATTACTTAAAGAAATGTACGAAAACTTGACAAGTATGAACAAGCTAAAGAATTATTGAATTGATAAAGGTTGTTATCGAAGCAGTTGGAAGTCGCCGGGCGGCCGCGGCCCGAGAGCCCGAGGATCCGACGAAGCGGATCGTCGCAACATGTACTCGTCCGTCAAAGGCAACACAAACAGATCACTTTACGAAGAAACTGGGTGATGTCGTCACAAACAAAAACGGAAAATTGGTTTCGCTGAAAGTTAAATATTTACTTCTTACTTAAGAAGTTTCGTTGTTTTTAGCCGACTCCAGCAAAACTTTATCTGATCGGTATCAGATTAACATTTTTCATTTTTTGTTAGAAAATGTTGTTATTGCGTTAACAGACATTTACAATATTATACTGAACTTTGATGCTTTTACTTTTTATTACGTTAAATATTGTTATTTGAAAAAGTTTGTTTTACTGGGACATACCGATACGTAGTTAATTTTTATTCTTGTATCGACTGACTAATTATGTACTAAGTATGGTTTTCGAAATAATGTAAAATAGTATTTATTTTGAGTAGCTATTATTATTTTACATTGAACGTTGTTATATGTAGTTATAGCATAGTTTCTGAAGTTTTTTTTTTGGGCTTTTTTTTTTAATTGAACGCTTCAGACATCAATAGACTCTACATAAGATTACATAAATATTTAAAATACAAATATTTAAAATGTAACAATAACAAATATTCAAGGCTTCATCAACTATGATCACAAAACTTTTCGTAAGATTTTCTAACAAGCATCGAATTCGTATTTTTGCGTGCCGTGACGTATCTAAGCGACGTTAATTAACTCCTTCACATCTGTAGATTTTCTATTTTCTATAAATTTCACAATGAATTTAGAAATAGCAAACGCACAACTCACTCCATAGTAAATACCAGCCGACTCTAACCACAGCAACCTAAATCAGCCTGTCCATTATAATAACTTGTTCAACGTTGTTCATAAGATTGTCTGAAAAGATAACCAAGTGTAATAAAGAGATCGTATGACTGATTCAAATGAAAACAATAGACATTCCCTCCGACAAGTACTAATCAAAAAATTGCCTCTCAAGCTTTTTTATGATGACGAGGTTAAAAGGAAGCCAGAAATGTTTATGACAGTATTCTCGACTGACGAATTCAAATCCGGTTTACGGGCTTTGTTTTACGGCTAAACCTTATATTTCCCTGTAGGGCGACTCCCGGCGCTGCTGATAGATATACTTCGCGAACATTGGCACACTCTCTCGAATCGAGGTTTGCTCGTACTCGACATGTACTCGTACGAGTGCTATGAACGTGGAACGAAATTGTTCAATTTGTACAAACTTTCATCATTGTTGCTAACTTGGAAACACTACATTAGTATTTGACGTCGCCAGCCACTTTGTGTGTAAACAGCACGTGCGGCGAGTATCACCCTGACCCCAACAACTATATTATTGAACGAGAGTAGTTCGTTCTACAACCGTTTCCCGATACACACGTTCTTGTCAGTCACTTTGATATTCTACGCTTATTTTGCATCTTCACCTTCGCTTGTAACTCGTTCGCGAGTCGCTAGTGTGATAGTAAGATACTGCAATAAGTGGTACTTAATCCGTACAAAAGTACTTTACTATCAAAGCTTAACTCTATCAAAGGTATCAGCAGTTCAGCAAGTTTTATTTGACGGCGATGTACCTTACATTTCCCTACGGAGCAACTTTGTTGATAGATATTTACTTGGAACCGATCGGTAAGCAGGTCACGGATTAGGATTGGTTCATACGTGACCGAGGACGCAGTGTGGCTCAACGAGTCTCGGATTCAATGCTATGTTGGTATGTAAAAGTAAACCAAGTGCTACAGAACGACACAACACCTGTCACAAATTGACCGGTACATACTTACTACGTTCAAACTTATTTATCGGGAGCGTTAATTCCTCTTTGTGAAATAAAACGTATGTAATCAATGTATTTTTGGGACTCCATAGATTCTACCTTTTAAACCGTAATACAGCTAATTATTTACATAAATGTCTTATAGTGGGACCGCTGTAACATAAGCACAAGTATTAAAAATAAAAACGGGATTTTGTTTCTTTCAGGATAAATATTGCAGGGCAGTACGGAATCCGTCGTGAGTGGCTCCCATTCGTATTTGGCCGACTTTTGTCTTCCTCATATTGTGTGTGTGTGTGTTTAATTAAGTCAGTAATCATACTTTTCATGTAAACGTTTGTCACCACGCTTTATCTAACCGATTGTAACTGATATGCCTACATTATTATATTTACTGCGGGTGACTTTACTTTTACCTATTATTATATTTATTACTATTATTTATAAACTAAAACATTTAAATCGACATTTTAGAAAATATCTATGAAAGATTTGATTTTAAATAATTGCCAATGAAATTCCCGATGTATTTTATGTAATAGGTGCATTATAGCATTATCGTTTTGAGAGCGAGTTGGAATCGAAGTGAAGGCACAGCGAATCCGCAGCAAGTGTGTTAGTAACACGCTAATGTAATAATGTCTCTCCGCCAAGGTGGACCTGACCTTGATGGACAACGTTGACAACAAAATTTGCTTATGCTGTATCCATCATTTATTTCGTCTTAGGAAACAAAAACGTAAAAAAGTATTAATGATTTAATATATAAGTCGATTCATGTACAATACTTACCGTGAATCCAAGCCGAGCGGCGCGGTGGAGATGTGTCTCACCGATGCTCTTATTAATAAACCAGCCTTTAATTTCCTTTTGAATATCATGGACGGACTCTGGATTCGGTTTGGGTGCAGGTCTACGAATTTTATTACATGTTTCGTCTCTACGAATAATTTTCTTCTTTTTTCGAATATAGTCAAATCCTGAACTAAATTTCCTCCGACCAAATAAACGTTTCAATCGTTTTTTGGTCTGAGCCTCTGTCGTTCCAGGTAAACTGCTTTCTTCTTTTGTGCTAGTCTTGTCCTCGGGTGATGGACTCTTGTCCTTTTTAATTTTGTTATTCTCTTTGATTCGTTTGGTGGCAAACGTTTTCATTAAACTGTTTCTTTTTTTCAATCGCAGCAATCTTCCTTTTGCGTCGTTTCTTTTCAATGACTTAGTGCTTCTAAGCCCATCCCTTATTGAACTTGACCTTCTTTTTAATTTATCTTTTAGTACTTTTTTCGGTTTAAACTTAGGTTTAGCTTCTATTTCCTTTTTTACTACTATAGGTGGATCTTCTTCGGTATCGTGAGCCTCATCTCCACACAAGGGTGGTGCAGAAGCCGGTCTTCCGTCTCCGAAAACCTCTTTGATAGTAGCTCGTTGTTTTAAAACTCTGCTTTCAGTTCTTGTTCTTGATTTCAAAACAACAGGAGAAAATTCTTCAGTAGCACCCATTAATCCATCGGTATTTTTAATAAAAGCTGTTCTAAACGCAGTGACAGTTTCTTTTCTAAAAGCACCTAAATAAAAAATATCTTCCATTAACTTTTCCTTCTTCGCGCTCAAACCTCCTTTACTCCCATTCTTTACTAAACCTAAACTTGGCGTAGCGAGTAACTCGGTTGAGCTCTTAGGTATAACTTTAGGCTGTTTTTCTTCCTTGTCTTTTGATTTCTTTTTTGTGTCTTCTTTTTTACCACATTTTTGCATTAAAACATCAACAATAGAATTTGTCTTTTTTCTCAACTTTGTAGCAGAAAAAACTGTAGATGTAGATGCTTCAGAATCATAATGTCTATTGCAACTGGAATTTGATTCCATATCACTGTCTAGAGTTAGCTTATCTGGCCTCCGGTACAATTCATCAGTAGCTGCAGATTGCGCCGAAGAGGGTGCCGGTGAAAGAGGTACTGGATCTAAATCTGGGAGTGAAGTTGAACCTCGTGTAAATGGTACACCAGATCCTTTGCCAAATGGACCACCTGATCGACCTCTAGGAATAGCAATTAATCTAGTAGGCATACGGAGAGATCTCTTATACCTGTATAGTTCTTCTTCCCAGCCTGGATGGAAATCTGAACCATCTCCAAAACCAGGTTTACGTATAGTTGAAGAGTTAATCACACTGCTAGAAATATCCACTTTTTTCAACGGCGATGTCTTTAAAGGACTCTTAGTATTCGAAGGATTTTTATTATCTTCTAGTTTTAAATTTTTTCGAACTCTCAGCCGACTGGCAACAGTTAAAGCATCGTCGTCACTATCTGTACTCGAAGTTAAGTTTTCATTATTACTATTATCTACAGATAATGATTTTCCTTTAGATCGTGATATATGTTTTAATTTTCCTTTGTTTTGTTTTTCATAAGTATCTTTTGAAGATGAATCTGTGGATTTTCTAGGATTATTCATACGTTCATCACAGCATTCTAGTTTAACATAAGCCGACTTTTCGGATAAATCCTTTAGCAATTGATATTTCATACGTTCCGTTTGTTCTTTTTCTTTAAGTATTTTGCTTTTAATAAGAGGTTCATCATCATCAGATTCCGATTCTTCCTTAACTATAATCTTTACGGGTTCAGGTTCATCTTTTTCCTTTTTAATATTCAACGTAGAAGTTGAAGGTGTCTCATCTATGATGCCTTTATATTTATTTTTTAAATGAGCCTTATTTTTATGATGTTTTTCGTTGTCTTTGTCACTCTTTTTATCACCTTTTAACTTTTCATTCTTGATACTCTGTTTGTTTTTATTAACAACTGTTTCACTAACTACACTAGAGGAAACTGTACTGGTGGAAACTTCTTTTACAATAGTAATTTCATCTTCATCAACGGGTTCTTGTTTAATTTCAATAATAGGCATTGATTGATCAGAATGCACAGAATCCACTGCAGGCAAATCCTTAATGGAGGTACTTTCAGGAATATTTTCTGGCATTTCTGTACCTGACATATCCAATGGTGTAGGTTTTTCAATTTTGATTTCATTATCAGGTTCAATCATATCCGTACGTTTTCTTTGATTTTTCTTTTTATGACAATTGCTTTTAAGTTGCTCCATAAAGCTATCACATGCGTTAGCCCAATCTAAGTCCAACTCTTGAGCAGGTGAACTAGGGCTCACATCATTATCTCTTTCAAGAGTTTCCAAAATACTTTCTGTTTTGATGGGTATTTCAGCATCTTTTTCAATCTCGTCTATATTCATTGGCTCAGATTTTACTTCTGGAACCACAATCCCAGTTGCAGATGTTTCAGTTTTTATAACGGATTCTAACCTTAAATTGTCTTCTCTTATTTGATTGAAAAGGTGTTGTTTTTGTGATTTTGGTAAAAGCCTTATGTTATCACTTACAGGTTCAGATGTGGATTTTGAAGTAGAATCAGATTTTATAGAATTGTCATTAGATGGTGGCATTACTTTCAGTTCAGCCTTAGTTCTTATTCTGGATGCCACATCATTTTCTGGAGATTTACTTTTTGGATCTGCATTTGTATCATATCTTTGATAATCTACATCTCGTGCCAATGAATCAATGGCTTTAGGCATCTGTATATGATGATCTAAGCTTTGTCCAATTTGATTAACTGCAGGTTTATAATTATTTTTAACTGAAGTATCTCCCTCAGTATCTTTAGTAAGGTCAGTTATATCTATAACAGAATCTTCTACATCATCGATTACAATGAGTTCTGGTATCTGTCTTGCTACTTTATTGTTTTCTAAAAATCCAGTTTGTTTGGTTTCTAAGCTGTTTCTGAGTATGCTTAAAATCCTTTTGTCAGCTGGCTGTACTCCATTATGTACTTCCAAATGTGGATGGTGTGGATGTGAATTTCTAGTGTGGCTCGGAAGTTTTTGTATAACTTGACGGCTAGTTGTAGACGGATTCCTATTATGATAACTCGTATGGTAATCATTAATATCGCGATGTAGAGGTTCGATCGGATATGCAGCATTAGAATACCTTTGACTCGAATGAGAAATTTGTTCATTATAAACATTAGGTACAGCGGTTCGCTTTTGGTCATTTTGATAGGCCTCTAAACGTTTGTGACTCGCATAGCTATAAACGGGCTGACTCATAAGGTCGCGTTGTTCTCTTGCAGACTGATTCATTCTTTCTATCCGACTATCTGCTGACCAAGTTTCATATCGAACCATTTTTTCCGGAATGTTACTCACAATGGCTCCTGCAGGCCGTTTGCGCTCTTCTATTACATAATGTCGATCATTTCTAACTCTACTGTCTAAATGACGCTCGTCGATAAGAGGTTTAGTGAGATCTATTCGAGGGATATGTTCTGTTCTTGGAACTGGCCCATTAAATTTACTGCGATCAGAGTACATTTGATGTCGAGATTCTCCAGAATACGATTCAGCGATTGGTTGTGCAGAGTCATATCCACCATTGTATCTAACAGGGTGTGCAGAGTGGGAAGAACTGTAACTATGAGCAGGATTGCGCTCTCCTCTATATTGTGCGAAATCTGGAGCAAAATCTACCTTATGAGATGCAGCATAACTAGACACAGAGGGAACGTGACGATTGTTTGCAGCAGTACGTGATGGTAATACAGTTTTATTATCTTGTGTACCCGAGTCAACTACATCGTCTTGTGTTGTTGAAGAATCTGCTGTATTTTTTACAGTTTTTACAGACAAATCAAGAGGAGATTCCCTTTTCTGTTTGGTTTGATTCATTTCATTAACTATTGAAGTAACTGATACTGTCATTCTTGATTGTTGAGTAGGATATCCTGGTTTAATTGCCGATCGAGATGGCGATGGTTGAACATGATTTGAGGATGAACAATCAAAACTGCTTTTAGGAGTAACTGCTGGTCGATAAATAGATTTCGGGTGTAAATTGGAATTGTTTTGAGCAACGGGTGTCGTCGGTGTACTCGGGGCAAATCTTACAGAGGACGTTGAAGGTGAAGGATAGTGATAGTTATTTCTAGAGTCTACACTCCTCGACTTGACAATATCTGTACGCGGCGGAAGACAAGATACCTCCTGGGAATGAGATTGTGATGCAACCGGAATACGTTCCGGCTGTCTCGCTACGTAATGCACATTCAAGGCATCTATTGCATCGTGTTTATAGTGAGACTGATGATGATGTGTGTCCATTCGATGCGATTGTATAGGCTGCGGTGCAGCGTGGGATCGATAGCCAGAATAGGGTTGCTGAGGATCATATTTTCGCTGAGGTATAGTCGAGTGTCTGTCGTAATGAGACGCTCTTGAGTACGACGACTCACGACGCGGATTAGTCGAGTATGAATGTGATGCCCGACTGTCCATAGGTGTCAGACGTTGCTGTACCGCTTGAGGATGTAGAATCGGTGGAACACGATCATTATGAGGCGGCGGCGGTTGTGGTACTGGCATTGGGTAACGATGATTTGGTGGACTATGTGCGGCAGCATCACGCAGTCGAGAAGTCGCGTGTTGCGGTATTGAACCTGACATTCGTGCGTATGTATGAGGAGTATTACGCAGTGGTGCCGACGGTTGAGGAGAAGCTATCGGTGGACCATGTGAATTTCTACCCCCATCAGGTATATTTGACTCATATTGATAACGTGCATACTGTTCCGGTGGCCGGGACGCCGAGTAGGGATCTGGAGGTCGCCCTGGTGCGTAATGGTCGGGCGGTCTCGCAGTCGGGGTTTGCACCCGATGCACAGGTGCACGATATTGAGTGGGTGACTCTATCTGATGTTCCGTTGGTGTCGTAGGAGGATGCGGAGCATTAGAAGGTGGTCGAGCCGGTGATGGACAAGGAGCTGCCGGTGCGGGAGCCGGCGAGGGTTGTGTTCGAGGAGTAGGCTTGCGTATTATGTGCGATGGGGGTGACAAAGCGCCTACTGGTTCCTCCTCATCATCGGGTTCCGGCTGTTCTCTACGCTTTTCTGCCGCTTCCCTCATCACTGTTGCCTTGTGTATGATGTGCGGTTCAGGCTCTATTGGTTCAGAGGGAGGTCGAGGAGGAATCGACATACTCGAAGGCGTAGATGGAGGAGCGGCGGCTGCAGAGGGGGGGCGGGACGATGGCGCCGGAACGCCAGACAGAGCAGGAGTCCCTTCCTCTGGTGGTGGTAAGCCTGAAGGCCAC
>DWKC01000748.1:0-11616 GCA_018249195.1 Racta chiria
GTGTTAGGTTTGATTTAGAGTTGGTGCAAAATAGGAGGGTAGCACAATAATTAATCACGTTAGTGGGTATAAATACAGATGCTCGGGCATTCGAAGGGGAGTTGTTCTATGGCCACGGTCGAGATCGGTTGTGCGCCCGCGCGAGTGCGCGCCCGAGCTTAAGGAGTACAAGTGTATTATCGTGTGTGGAACTAATAAACTTAGTACAAGTAGTGAGAGCTGGTGTTTTATTATACTTCAGAAGTGGTAAGTGCCTACTCATTCTATTTTTTTTTAATAATCATTTTTGCCTATTTATGATAAATCAGTATGGGCAGCTATCTATTTTTAACAAGAAAATGCAAATAGCAGTTCACATAAATTTTGTGAAACTACCCGCCCGTTAAGCCTACTTATATTCATTTAAAATAGATTAATGTAACCAGTACTAGGTATGCTGTTATAATCAAACAAGTACCATAGTAGCTAACATAAAAATGTTTTTGCTATTTGTTTAAACTCGATTGATCACCATTATATTTAGTGCAGTGTGAATATTGAGATATTTTAGTCTTTATTTATCCTGAAGCCTTCCTGCAAACAGAATTTATGTAATTCTGTATGTGAGTATATAATTATTTACGTTTGCCCGCAGTGTATCTAGTGTATTATCAAAAGAATAAAAATACCCTTAGTGAGGAATGACGTTTTAACAAATGTTTAACCAAATCACTGCATCACTAACCCAAAGTTGTATACAATAGTTTCCTTTATATAAATCGAACATTTACATAGTCGTTTTATTTTGAGTTATAGACAATGGAGAACGACGGGGAACTTACACGACGGTTATCTACTCCTGGTCAAGTGTCTTCACGGCGTGTGGACTGCAGCCGGAGCCACGGCCGCAGCCGCAGCCGCAGCTGCAGCCGCAGCCACAGCCATGCACAGTGCAGTGCTAACATACGCCACCGCCGGAGCCGAAGCCGCCTTCGCGACCGCAGCCCCACGAGCGAGCGGGTTCGCTTGCGGGAGCGTATGCGACAACTTGACGCCGAGAGGGGGCGCCTTCAGGACTTGGAGAATGAAGTTCGCCGGAGAGATAGCGTGGTACGTTCGTCAGAACACCGTGCACGAGAGCGCGTCCAGCCATCTAAGTCTCGACACGCATCACAACGGGAGATGGAGAGCAGCGCTACCCGTAAAGAAGAACAGCAAGGTCCGACAGAGACGCGCAATATCACGGCAGGTACACAACGCACCCAAAGGTCAGGCAGTCCTTCTTTTTCCTCACATGATATAGTCAATCTTTTTGCTGCTCTTAAAGATTTTAAGCCTCAGTCGTCTACATCAGCTGCATCCGTTCACACACATAATATAACCCATAGAAACATACTACCAGACTTTGATCCTACTTCAAAGAACCAAAGAATTGATATATGGCTTAGGAAAGTCAATGAATGCGCTGAAGTATACGGCTGGGACGATAAAACTACTGTACATTTTGCAATGCAGAAACTACAAGGATTGGCCAAAAGCTGGTACGAGAGCCTAAATTCTATACTGTTCACTTGGACAGAATGGCAGGAAAAATTAATTAACGCCTTTCCATGTGAACAAAACTATGGCCAATCCTTGGAGGAAATGCTGAAACGGAAAAGCAGATTTAGTGAACCTATAGAGGTTTATTATTACGATAAACTGGCCTTGCTAAACCAATGCGACATCGACGGCAAGCGCGCGGTTGACTGCATAATACACGGTTTAAGCGACAAGTCTTTAAAATCTAGTGCCTTGGCTTTAAGATGTACCCATCCAGAGCAGTTACTGCAATTCCTTATTAGTAACAAGGAGTGTTCGCAATTTCCAGAACGTTCCAACCTTAGAAATAGAACAGAAGGAAATTCAAATACCGTAACTTCTAGTAATAAATTTAGATCCAGTAAAGGCGACAACGTATTCTGCTTCAATTGTAAGGAAGTTGGGCATCCTTTCCTAAGGTGTACGAAACCTTTGATTCGGTGCTCTCAATGCCATCGTGTTGGTCACAAAGTAGAAGATTGCAGAGTTAGGACAGATAGACAGAACATTAATAACAATTCCGTTAAAAAGACGATGTGTATCTCTCTTAAGGGATCAAACGATAAGTATTTGAAGGAAGTCCAAGTAAATGGTACATCGGTGAAAGCTTTTATAGATTTTGGAAGCGAGGTTTCATTATTGTCACAGTCAGTGGTGTCGTCTTTGGGTCTCGTCTGTAAGAATGATTCGACGATTCTCAAAGGGTTTGGTAATGTAGCTGTACCTACTAATGGACAGGTAACGGTTACCCTTACAGTTGATGAGGTCGAGGCTATAGTTTCATGCCAGGTGGTGAACGATGAACATCTCGAGGTCCCTTTGCTGATTGGTCAAACTTATACTGAACAGCCACATGTGGTCGTATTTAAAAACGCCGATAGGCTGCAATTTTTCAACATTGGCAATGAGATGCCTTTCTTTCAAGAAGACACTAATGATTGTGAGTCAATGAAAGTTCGAACATCTTACCTCACACAACTTTATGGTCCAGCCTCAGTCAGAGCTATTGTCGAAGATCAATATAGCGGACACTTGTTGTTGGACAATAAAATCATTGGTAGGCCTACACAACAAAGTATGATTGAAGGGGGGTTGTATCGAGTCGTTAATGGGAGAATTAATGTTTCTGTCGTTCCACTCTCGAAAACTAGCATAATTCCAGATACCACAATCATTGCACGTGCTATGAGGGTCAGGGTGGTGAACCGTATACTTTCACCATCAAACCCTTTACCTGCCAAAAGTCCCGGTAACGAGCTTGATGTGAACCAAATTAGAATTGGGGAGTCTGTGTCAAAGACAGAAAGACTTAGGTTGGTGGATTTGATTAAAAGGTATGGTCACTGTTTCGCTTCAGCATTAAATAAACTCGGTTGTACTCACGTAGCAGAGATGACTATTGAAGTAAATAGCAACCGCCCGATAGTTTATCGCCCTTATAGGCTCTCCCACAAGGAACGAGAGCAAGTACGTGAAATGATTAACGAGATGCTGGATGCGGAAATTATACGGGAATCAGTGTCCGAGTATGCTAGTCCAATAATATTAGTGCGCAAAAAGGACAACAAGTTAAGATTATGCATTGATTATCGTATGTTGAATGCTATCACCGTAAAGGAGCGCTATCCGATGCCTAACATTGAAGATGAAATCGCGCGATTATCCGGGCAGGGATATTTCGTTACTTTAGACCTCGCCTCGGGCTATTACCAGGTGCCCATTTCGGAACAGTCGAAGCCTCTCACTTCGTTCGTTACACCGGACGGCCAATATGAATTTAACAGGATGCCCTTCGGTCTAGCGAATGCTCCAGCAGTGTTCCAACGGATGATGAACAAAGTTTTGGGTTCGTCACGCTATTCTGGTGCAACTGCTTACATAGACGATATTCTAATATATGGCAAAAGTGTCGATGAATGTTTATCCAGACTTGAGCGCGTTCTCCACATGATAGAACAGGCTAATTTGACTTTGAATTTGTCCAAGTGTGAATTTTTACGAGATAAAATAGATTATCTTGGGTATGAGATAGGCGCAGAAGGCGTACGACCGGGGACAAAGAAGATACAGTGTGTATTGGACTTTCCACGACCTACGACTCATCATACAGTACGTCAATTCCTTGGGTTAGTGGGATATTTCAGGAAATTCATTAGGAATTTTGCTATGTTGGCCAATCCCCTTAATAAATTGCTTAGAAAGGATACGCCCTGGATATGGGCCGACGAACAAGAAGAAGCGTTTTTAATATTAAAGAGTAAACTTGTCGATCGGCCAATTCTCGCAATTTACGATCCCGATGCGGAGACAGAACTTCACACCGATGCCAGTAAAGTGGGCATTGGTGGAATTCTTTTACAACGCCTAAAAAGAGAAGTCATTTAGGGCAGTAGCTTTTTATAGCAGGCAGACGTCTCCCGAAGAGCGAAATTTCCATTCATACGAACTGGAAACGCTAGCCGTTATTTGCTCTTAAAAAAAATTTAGAATCTATTTACTGGGACAGAGCTTCAAAGTGGTGACGGATTGTAATGCGTTAAGATCAACATTTTCAAAACGCGATCTGATTCCTAGAATCGCAAGATGGTGGTTGCTTATGCAAGAGTTTCAGTGTACAATAGATTATAGACCGGGTGCTAAAATGTCACACGTTGATGCTCTGTCTCGTAACCCAGCTCCTAGTAAAGATTTATTAATTACGACGGATGACTACCCGTCTGTCATGCGGATTTCGGGTGAGGATTGGTTACATACCTTGCAGTTAGGTGATTCGGAGCTTCGACGAATCCGGGACATCCTTACCTCTGCATTAGATACTGATGGGCTTCAGTACATAAAAGAGAACTATGTACTGAAGGATGGCAAGCTGTACCGTTGCATAAATGGGAAGAAATCTGACCTTCGTTGGGTGGTTCCGAAGGGCGCGAGATGGCAATTGTGTCGTATGAATCATGACGAGATAGGACATTTTGGCGTGGAGAAAACTGTAGAACGAATAGGGAAATCTTACTGGTTTCCGAAAATGTCACGATTCATAAAAAAGTATGTAAACGCTTGTGTGGAGTGCGCTTTTGCAAAAAAATCGGGTAAGACAAAGGAAGGATACCTGCATACTATTGATAAGGTACAAGTACCATTCCATACCCTTCACATTGACCATCTTGGGCCCTTTGTAAAATCGAGGACAGGCAATACTCACCTTTTAGTAATTGTTGACGGATTTACGAAATTTGTCTTCATTAGACCTGTTAGGAACACGAAGTCTCAGAATACAATCAGAGTACTGCAGGACATCTTTAATATCTTTCGAAATCCCGACCGAATAATTAGTGACCGCGGCACTAGTTTCACTTCACACGCTTTTAAGAGATTTTGCTTGGATAAAGGTATTAAACACATTCTAAATGCAGTGGCTAGTCCACGATCAAACGGGCAAGTCGAGAGGTACAACCGTACCATTTTAAGTTCACTTACAGTTCAAAATCTGAACTGTGATGAAAGAGATTGGGATATTACTGTAGGAAAGGTACAGTGGGGCTTGAATAATACTTACCAGAAGACAATCGGCAGGACCCCAGCCGAAGTAATGTTCGGCCCTTGTATGAATGCGGAAATAAACCCTCAGCTCAATGAGATTAGACAAGAGACTCGCGATGACAGAGAGTTGACCAGTATTCGTGAAGCAGTGAAAGACAGAATTGATTTTGAGCAAGAAAAACAGAAGGAATACTATGACAGAAACAGACGTCCCGCTCGCATCTATGGCGAGGGGGATTTGGTTAAAATAATGAAAACCTCGTTTAATAACGAAGGGAAAAGTAAGAAATTATTACCACCATATGTAGGACCCTATAGGGTTGTTGAAGTATTAGGCAATGACAGATATAGGGTAGCGGCGGTGCCTGGCTTAACATGTACTAAAAACAAACGTAAAACAACCGTAGCTTCTGACAGGATGTTGCCTTGGGTTCACGTTGCCTCCTTGGATATTCATGGTTCTGATAATACTGATTCAGATGATAATAACGATAATAGTGAATCGTAGAATATTTATTAGATTATTTAATAGTTATATTTAAAAAAATGATATTGATCACATGAATTGTTTAGTTTATATATATTTAACAATAACAATAATTTCGTACGTATATATATAAGGTTGTGCATCACAAGAAATGAGTGGTTTGTGATGCTAAAACTTCTATAGGAATTTATTAGACAGATAAAAATGAAAATTGGTAATACTGCAAGAAGTGATTGGTTTGCAGTTTTATCTTTCTCTGGACATTGCTGCAAGAAGTGATTGGTTTGCAGTATTATGTTCCTTAACAGATAGTTACTGCGAGAAGTGATTGGTTCGCAGTTCTATGTTCTCTAATTGGTATTTACTGCAAGAAGTGATTGGTTTGCAGTAAGTGCTATGTTCTCTAGTTGATAGTGGCTGCAAGAAGTGATTGGTTTGCAGTTTTATCTTTCTTTGGACATTGCTGCAAGAAGTGATTGGTTTGCAGTATTATGTTCCTTAACAGATAGTTACTGCAAGAAGTGAATGGTTCGCAGTTCTATGTTCTCTAATTGGTATTTACTGCAAGAAGTGTTTGGTTTGCAGTAAGTGCTATGTTCTCTAGTTGATAGTTGCTGCAAGAAGTGGTTGGTTTGCGGTGCCTTTGTTTATATAAATTAAATATTTGTAAATAATAAGTGAAAGAAAGAATTAGTTCCTATACCCGTGAGAATTGATTGGGTTACGGAATATGAATTGTTAAAAATTGTAAACCCTTTATTCATATAATCATAGTTATAATGTATTACATAAATACGATTTTAATTTAATTATATAATTCAAGCACTTGGTAATTTTGTGTTATTTTTTTTATTATTATTTTAGTTTAAAGCTAAAGCGATTTATTTGCCGAGTGTTAGGGTGTTCTGTCAGTCGTACATGAGGACATGTACGGTGGTCAGGACGGTCGAGTGTTAGGTTTGATTTAGAGTTGGTGCAAAATAGGAGGGTAGCACAATAATTAATCACGTTAGTGGGTATAAATACAGATGCTCGGGCATTCGAAGGGGAGTTGTTCTATGGCCACGGTCGAGATCGGTTGTGCGCCCGCGCGAGTGCGCGCCCGAGCTTAAGGAGTACAAG
This sequence comes from Racta chiria, assembly GCA_018249195.1. Classification (NCBI taxonomy): domain Eukaryota; kingdom Metazoa; phylum Arthropoda; class Insecta; order Lepidoptera; family Hesperiidae; genus Racta; species Racta chiria. The sequence goes on from DWKC01000748.1 coordinate 6,707, forward strand.
TGTATTATCGTGTGTGGAACTAATAAACTTAGTACAAGTAGTGAGAGCTGGTGTTTTATTATAAATGGATAAACTCAAACTAGTTGACCGAATTCGAAATAGATTTCTCCAACATGTACTCTTCTAGTATACGCCCGCGGCTTCTCCCGCGTAGAATAAAAATAGCCTATTATTACGTCATAAAAAATCCTTTATGTTATTCCAGATTATAATCCATGTCTATGCCAAATTTAATTCACATCCATTCAGTAGGTTTACTCGAAAGAGTACCTTTACATCCATCCATCCAACCTCAACAACTTTTGCATTTACATAAATAATATTAGTAGAATATTGACATAGGCTGATAGTAGAAGATTGTTCCTGGTAACCAAATGTGCGAATAAAAGGGGTAGAATTAAAACATTTAAATCTTTAAGTATGTAAAATTTTTACCGAAGCTAAGAACGAGCACAAAGTATCCATATATTCATATATCATATCATTTGAGTTCCAAAGTTCACAGGTTCGTTTCAGGGAGGATTGTGAAAAGCGAGCGGTGGATGACTTCCACGAATCGAGGTGGTTACTTACAGCAAGCAGCCTCCTCATCAGCGTTGTCCTCGCAGTCTCTCTTCCCGTCGCAGAGCTGCGATCTTGCGATGCACTTGTGCGTGCCCCCCGTGCCACCCTTGGGGCACAGGTACTTGTTGTCGGGGCACGCGATGACGGTACAGTTCGCCTCGTCGGTGCCGTCCGCGCAATCCTTGTAGCCGTCACAGTGGTACGAGAGAGGAATGCACATCGCGTTGTTGCATCTGAACTGCCCGCGACCACAATTTGGAAAATCTGGAAGGCGTACTTTTATGTTATACCAACTCACATCAACCTCCTTAAGCTGGCTAATTATCCAGTAATGGATATTACGGGGGTTACCATGTTATAGGTTTCGGCATTTAGCAGTTTTCATATTTCATATTCCCAATCGATATTATACAAGATATCTAACCTCTGAGAATTCTTGTTTACCGACCGAACTGGAGCATCATCTGTATAAATTAATTCTGTAACGATAAGCTGAAGTATCTAACCGTACGCTTAGAAATATTCGACTTCCAACTATATAAGTACCGACTTTCTCTTATATTTATTTGATTTTCAACTTAACCTATTACGGACTGAGAAAATTTTACAGCTACTCACAATATTTACTTTGAACGCCTATTTACACACATGTCATGAGGACTCATAAAATAGTAAAGGTGCATAAAGGACCGACTAGTTAAACACTCACTACAAAAGGCCTCATCGGAGTTATCGCCGCAGTCATCCTTGTAGTCGCACTTGGCGCTGGCCTCCAGACACTTATGGCCGGCCGCGCACCGGAACTGGTCCAGCCGGCAGGCCAGCGGCTCACCCGGACAATCTTGCTCGTCTTTCCCTGTTCTGCAGTCTAAGTACCTGGAAATACGCAAATAAAATGTTATCAAACAATCATAAATAAATCTCTGGACAACTCACACACAGCCATCTGACTCCAAACTAAGCGTTAGTTAACTATGGTGATCAGACAACAGATTAACATATATATAGGTATTTTTTACACACAGAACAAACATTCCTATTCATGACAGACAAAATTGTACTGGCTGGGAATCGAACCCACCAATTAATGAAAGACAAATTATAACTCCAACTAAAGCCCAAGAGCTTTTCAATTCAAAAAATATAATATATTCTGCGAAATAATATATATTCCTAATTTACAAAGGATGTAAATAGAACACAAACCCATCACATCTTTTCTCTTTGGCTATGCAGGGTCCCTGCGAAGACACCTTCCCCGTGTTGATGCCCTCCACACCGCACTGGAAGTCGTCGCTCTGGCATTTTCGATATGCTGAAATACAAGGATTTTTATAATTACTTTCTGTTTAAACATTTTGGGAATTATTACAGTTCCATAGAAAGTATGGAATCTTTTTTTTCTTCTAGTAAGCTTTAATTTGGCATGGCTATATTTAATGATTATGTGAAAGTGGTAGAATTTTTTTTTTCAGGGTAAACATTCTATCCGGATCAGAAGTTACAAGTTCTTTAAGACTTTAAATGTAGGGCAAATAGGAAGCACTCAGCCCGATGGCTGGGATTGAGAGAAATCGTGAGAGTTAAGTAACAATGATCGGGAAGTTGATGTGTGACCGCTAGTAGCAAAAAATTCATGATCGTTTTTGGAACGCATAAAAACTGAAACACTCGGATTGGCCACTAACCTGGAGGAATTGGACAAACCTCTCCTCACTTACGAGGAGAGAACTGTACGCAGTACCATTAATAGATGGAAACCAATAGTTACAACAAATATCTTTATAAAACTCTGATATTCGTGATAGTCCCTCCCTACCTTCCTAACCAAATTCCAATAACGGATATTGAACGTGGACGTGATGTGGCTGCTCGATTAGTAACAATCTAATTGAGCCTGTAGGGACACCTAACATATACACACATATATATATACACCTAACATACACAGAGATAGAATTCTTTCAGATTAATATCATATACGGATAAGTAAACTTTCCATAAGTTATAAGTAGGCAAACGAACAGACGAGTCACCGCCGCCCGTAGACATTAACGACACCAGACTGGAGTGTCACTAACACATTGCATGCCATGAAGGAATTGAAAGACCCGTATATGCGGGGAAGACAATGAAGGAGCAGTTGGCAACAGTAGAAGCAACCGGGTACAATGCCGGCACTAACGGACCCCAGGGGCACCAACAATATCGCTTCAGTACGGGTATATCGTATAGAAGAATGGAAAGGAGTATGCCTGATGTGGATAAAGGAGAAGCAGGTATCTATTTATATCAATTCTGCTGAAATATCAGCTGCTGGTAATACAATAAAAAAAAGATAACAATATTTCAAATGTAGATTACAAATACGATTGTTCTCACCGACAAATTGATTTTAACGGAATTAAGGTCTGACAGTGATGCGCTGTCATACCCTCAGATATTCAGTGTTGTTTGTTATTGCCTGCTCTCTTCAAATTAATCAAACTAGATACAGCTTGTGATCAATATATGTAAACGGGTATTAAAAAAATGGCTAGTTAACTTAAATTACCGCGAGAGCAAACGAAAGCAACTCTCCTGTGCTTTCGAGACTTTACTAAAACTCTCTCATACACACACACATCATACACACATTTACATAGTCCGTATAGTATAGTCATTGTAGCCTTTAATAGAGGAAGGAGTTGGTCTTCCACAACACAGGTAATCCTAGTGTGGGACCAACGAACCTACTTGTTTACATTCAAAAACCTATGTATAAATAAATAAAATATTCTAAAATGAATTTGTAGTTTAAAACAATTTGACGTGCTGTTATTGTGTCCATAAGTGGCGACGAATGCGCTGTTGACCGCTGACGAACCCTGATTATCATAAATGCATAGTCTTCTTAAGTGACGCTATAGGTAAAATTTACAGCAGTATTATAAAAAAATCTGAACAAAATAAACTAAATACACCTTTACATGGAAACAATATACACAGAGCTACGCCAGCGCTAATTTGTACGTTTTTGGAACTGTTATCAAAGCTAAATCTGTACACCTTTTCGACTTTTCCCCCAGTGCAAGATCCTCCTTATCTGTGTATTCCATGGCTACGTCGTTTGTGGCGTAAGCGTCGTTCCCTATCATACATAAAATAAACATACACTTATCGCACGCGGTTGTTTACAAGACTCACGGATCTGCGCGCGCTTACAAAGACAGAAATGTTTGAGATGCTACGTACACATACACGTGTACGAGCACATACACATAACAAGGCTGTAACGAGATAGAACAAAACCTTTGGATTTATTTTAGTAGTTGATAGTACCTCGAGTGAATTACATACCAAGTGATATACCTGGTTATCCCTACTAATGTTATAAAAGCAAGAGTAACTCTGTCTATCTGCCTGTTACGCTTTCAAGGCTCAATCTCTGAACCAATTTTGATGGAAATTTGTACAGAAATAGACTAGAACTTAAGAGGAAACAATTTTGTCTGATAAGCTGAAATTTAAAATGTTATTATTGAACTAATGCTAAGAATCTATATATAAGCATAAAGAAGAATTCTTTCATGCTATGAAACGACGATATCTTGACCAATTCTGAGTAGGTTTTAGTCACATGGCGCATTGTATCGTGCTATATTTGAGCATTATATTAGCACTTCTTTGTATTCCAAAATAAAGATAATTTGATTTGGTTTGAAATATGTCGTGATATCAATCAATCAATAATTTATTTAGCAGGATAAGGTTTACATAGGATGATAATATATTTTTTACATACCACCAATCCTAGCCCGTCAGGCGTGCAAAATTTAATAGTGGCATGCATTACACATAATTACAGATTGTACTGCAAAGCTAATAAATACTAAATTCAAATTTAATTAAAAGTGTTACAATGTCAAAAAAATAGTGAAAAATATATATATTTGAAGGAGTAATTAGTAATTGATGTCAATGTCGGAAAGATATTCATTAATTGAATAATAACATCTTTTTATATATATATAATATATAACACTTTGTGGACATTCGGTGATAGCACTACCTATATGCCGGTTTTGTACATTAAGTCCATGACGTGTATAATGCGATAGGAGGGATGTCTGCGTGTCATCGAGACTAGAGACCGATCATACATTATGTATCTGGCACATTATGTCGTCGGGAACATGCTGCATCTTGCTGCCGCTAGTGTTGTGGGCTGGACAATCCGATCTTACATTAATTACTGAATAAGTTATAGATTAAATGTGTACCGCTCAGGTGCCGCCCCAAATCGGAAGTAACATAGTAAAATTATAAAAGATCTGCCTATGGGCGCGCTTTTTGCTCAAACGAAC
>DWKC01000749.1:0-11614 GCA_018249195.1 Racta chiria
GTAATTTAAATTGTTTTTGTTGTTTAACTTTTGTTTTATGCGCAGTAACACGTCACAGCGTTATACATTATGTCAATGTTGTCACATTTACCTGTAGACATAGACCTATTATTGACATACTATTTTCTAGATTTATAAGTTTTATCAATGTATGTACATGTTGGCATGCCTTTTAAATAAATAAATAAATAAGCAAAAACTGTACACTAACTGTTATTAACCATGACGTGTCCGATCCGATCTGATACCAAGACCTTTGTCAGAGAATTGTGAACAAAGTTGCTAAAGACATCAGTGCTCCATCTCCTACCATTTCAGAGTCCTTAAAGGACTAATAAACAAACGAACATACTAGAATGGTGTCGTGACCGCAGTGATTACAGCGGGGTCATAGTTAGAAATAGAAATAGAAATATTTACGAAACCTAGACATTTTAAATCATAGATACATATATTAAATCTGTAACTGATCGTTGTCTGTGCATGGAAAAAAGTTACAAAGTTATAGCGGAGGTCTGTAGATGGAAATAGAACCCAAAACAACTATTTTTAAAAAAATTGTCTGGTTGTCTGTTTATCTGTGCGTTTGTTCGCGGTAATCTCAGAAACGGCTGATGCGATTTGAATTGCGGTATTGGGCTAAGCTTAAATTGACACTTATTTTAATAGAAATAGGCGCACAAAATAAAAAAATATGACAATTAAAGAATTCCATCTATACAAATTCTGCGCGAATGGCGTCGCGGGCACAGCTAGTCTTTAATATATGTCTTAATTGAAATCTTCAATTTACTGAACGTTATTTGCATTACTTTCGATTTACTTAGATGCACTGATTTCTTTCGCAATAAACTCCAATTTCTACTTCGCGTCCTTTGCACTTAAAACAAGTCCCAACTTTGAAAGTTAACCTATTCACTTACGACCTTATTCCGATCACAGCAGACTGCGCCGCTGGAAACAGACCGCGTCTCAAACATAGTTATGTAGAAACGATTTAAGTTCACGATCATAGAGTCCGCACACAATACATGTATATTGCGGAAAACAGATAAAGTCGAGTTGCTTTGTAGCACGCCGTTCGCAATTAATGAGGGGCCGAACGTGACATTAGTGTAGTGAACCCGCGCATTAAACTGGCCCACGGCTGGTATTAAAACTTATCTGCGCTATTTGCATTCGACTTCCTAAAGCATTTCACTTCAACCTTTATTGGTCAGCTCGATTCCGTTCGTTGAAATAGTGATTGACGGGTACGGCGCACCAAATTGATTTCAGTCGATTCACGTTCATTCTAAAGTTTCATTGTTGGTGTGTGGATGCGATGTGTTTGTAGTAACCTAATGAACGTTTAGGTGGATGATGTGGGTTTCAAAATTAAATTAATCTTTTAATTGAATATAATTGAATGATTGTTTATAATTATATGACATCACTAAATCGGCTGCATGGCGTTAACAATCTTATAAATAAATAATTATCTTAGGACAACTGACACACGGTCATCTGCGTTAACTTGTACTATGGTATCAGACAACTGACAAACATGTAGGTACATACATACATACGTACGTAAAGATATAGATATTCTTACCCGTACACCCGTATACTCACTCACAGAACAGGAATGAATGTTTTTCACAGAAAAGTTTGTCCTAGTTGGGAATCGATCCCACAAACATCCTCCGGCAGCAGTCAGGTTCACTAACCACTAGACCAACAGGCCAGCCAATATTATTATTATTATTATGTATCTTTAGATATAATATTTCTATTGTCGAAGCCTCTTAACTTCATCTACAAAGTAAAGCAACAAAGTTACAGCCTCAAACAAAGTGGCTAGATAATTGATTAATTAGTTGAACCGCGATGGAAGACTCACTTGTTGCGTGCCTCGTTCCACTTATTACCGGCAGCTTTCGGTAATGAATAATGATATCCTTGGGTTGCTAATCATCATCTGATAGCTCTCGTACACCTGCTTTGTGCCTAACATGATGTAATTAGGCGATTTCTAAAAAGGTAAAGCGAGAGTGATGTGGCCGCGCAGGCTCGTGTGTAGCGGAGCTCTTAGCTGAGAGGAATATTGGCGTGTGAGTAGTATACTGTTGTCTGTATATACGAGTATAACAAAACTGTAAAGCGGGACGGTATTGTACAAAATAAACGAAATTGTTACAAAAAAAAACCAAACAAAATACTGCGACGGTTCTTCATACCAGTAACAGAAGCCAAAAATATGTTTTTTGATTTTTTATCTGTCTGTCTTTCGCTTTTAACACAAAAACTACTGGATGGAGTTTAACGAATCTTTTTTTGTTACATCAGTCCTCAGCAACATATAGGCTAATGTTCATCCTGGGAAACGGCGGGACAACAGATTAAAATTAGTATGGCAACTCTGTTATCTATATCTAATATATTTACAACATTTATCAATAGTGAATCCGTTTATTTCTGAGAAAGCTTATGAAGCCAACTAACTCCAATAGGAAGAATTCAGATATATATTTTTTTAATTTACACAAGACTAATACTGAATAGTTTAATAAACACTAAGATTCGAAACCTTTTTGAAACATGACTTCATTTGAACGAACAATGATTTCATATTTCATTTCATAACGCTCGACTCACTAATGTTTTGGGTTCTCGATTTCATCAAAATCATTTAAATAGTTTTACCGTATCATTTCGGTCATTACGCACTCCGGTAGGCCAAAATTAAGTAACAATTATAATGCAACGATATCTTCACTCCATGATTACTATTTATTATCTCTCGACGGGTTCTCAGCTCTGCTCGTCTGTCGGATGAGACAGAAATGTATGTCAATTACAAGTCTGTTCCTCCATTTATTTAACTCATTCATTCGCGTACTATGTTACAGCGGTCCCACGATACGGTTACTGGAGTTCATTTCTTTTGGTTTACTTCAACAAAAAGTATTATTGAGAAAGTTCAAATGTCTTTTAAAATAGTTGCGATTGAGATGGATTTTTCAATTTGAGTAAATAGGTGTGAGGCTCGATTGAACTTAGCTGTCCAGAACGTTATATCTACTCTTGATTCCGAGAATATTGAGATTTCAAACACTGCTTTCTATCACACAAAGACAAAGCTCGTTAACTGATTCAATTGAATATCGTTCTAAGCTCTTAGACCAGAGTATGTAGGACTGACGAAGAGACAGCTAGGCCCTAATGATGGGTTCTCGTAGACATCAATTATATTTTGGAGACTTTATGAAAATATAATGACTAGTATGGATGGCCCCAATAAACTCGAACGTTTTTATTTGTGAAATCTCTTTCCTTGCGCATACGAAAGAGACTGATGTGCATGTGTGGGTGTAGTACTGTACATGTTATCTGTAATAGATTCTGATAGTCGTTGCTAATAGTATATTTGTTTGTTACAGTTCATTCTTTGGGAATACTTCTCACTACGCGTCTCACGCTCACTCCCCCACGGAGGCCAAGTCCGGTTATCCTTACTTGGGACAGTTGGGAGGCATGGACATGGGGAGAGTGCACTAATCTACTTCACAAATATATTTTTACTGTACATTTTAAGTAAAGTGGCAATACATATGTATACTTCTAGTATTGTTAGTACAGACGTACGCTTGTACGTGGCCCATCCTATCCTTCGTGCCTTACCAGTTTATATCTTCCAAATATTTTATGTACAATTTTTTAATATTTTTCAATGTTATTGTACAAATTATATGTATTGTGACTTGTGACATAGTTTTGTGGATATGAGCTTTTTGAAAGTATCTCCTAATTGTATTTTTGCATACTTTTATTTCGCGGTATTAGTTGAAACAGTCTGAAATAAAAATATGTTTCCAGTTGTCCAATAATTTAGTGAGCTGTTCTCAGTTGTATTATAAAGCTTTATTTTGTATTATTTGTTAGGCTAAGTAAATTATATGTTCCTAAAATTATTGTTAATTGATTTTAGATTAAGTAATTCATATTTTTTTGTTCCATACTTACAATATATATTACATATAACATTCACATATTATTTACGTATGTATTTCTTAGATGTAGAATTAACTTTACTTTTGTGTACAATAACTATGTCCCTACCCATTGTAACATTAATAAAATTGTGATTTGTACATTAAGTTGTATTTATTTGTATGGCAGCTAGATATCTACTAGACTACATGTATTAGGATTCTTTATTTGCACCTGTAAAATAACAGTTTTAAAAAATAAATGATGCTAATGAACTTATCTTTTTTATTGCCTCACGTACCTCACTATATCTCTCACACACACAACATTTTATAATTTCTGTTTTGAATAGTAATTTTTTATTCATTCATTGAAAAGTAAATCTTTTATATCATATTTAAGGTTTAAGATTTTCAAAATATCTAGTAATGAACGTCAAATATTATGAGTCTCACAACGTTATGAATTTCAAATTAATGAACAGGTTTTCAAGTTATAGCAGGCAATTAGGTAGGTTAGGTTAGGTTAGGTTAGGGCCAGTCACTTGGGGTCAAATGAAATAAAACCAATTTTCCAATCATTCTGGATCGATATCTACCGAAAAAGTTATCTGCCATAATATTGATTTACTGCCATTATTATTAATTTACCATAATGACCTCATGGACCATAGTGGACTAGTCTATTGTTAGATGACTTGTTTATTGGCGGCCTGTATAAACTATATCATTTTGGTTGCGTTCGTGACCACTTTCAATATGTAAGTGCGAAATCGAGTCCCGAAAAGCTTTACAAACTCCCCGCTACTGTCAGTGTATACGATACATAGATGTAGTCAAGATGTACCTGTGTGCCATCCGGCCAGAACAACCAGCCTTGTTATATGAAACTAACAATGACACGGTCTACCAGACGGCTCATGTGACTACTTCAACATTTATACTTCATATATTATACTTCAAGATAATCTCCTCCTTTTTGAATTTGGGGTAAAACTACAGACAAAGCGCGGAAGTAAGTCAGGCGGAGCAGCTTCAACATAATGTAACGTGATTGGTAGCTTGAAAATTGCGCCTTAACGTGAGGTGTAGTATCAGATCTATTGTTCCAATGTTCTGCCAGAACTAGTAGGTTATGTTTAAAGTAACATGTAAGTTGAACAGTTCAGAAATAGTTAAAAAGTATTTTAGTTGAGTCGCTTCTTTATACTGAGAGGTATTTAATTAATTAACTTTGTACTAGTATAAAGGTAGTTTTTAGTAACGTCTGCTTATTGAAAATACCGAAAGGTTTTGAAAGGCAACGAGAAAGTTTCTACTTTGGTAGTAGACTTGAAACGTTTTAAAGATATTTTAATGAAACTAACTATATCAAAGCAGTGGATTGTGTAAGTAAAGTACGACCCAGGCAATCAATATATGTTTAAATGTATGTGTTTAAATGTATGTGTATCAGTTGTCGGGCGACCATAGTACGAGCTGACGCTGAGTTTGGGGTCAGATGGTGATGTGGGAACGGTCCTGAGATATATATATTTGTTTACTTATTTATAGTCTAGGCAAGTAGCCGACGTAACAGTTATATATTGAGGTTCACTGAATAACGGAATCGAATTAAAACATATAAACAAGTCAAAAAACTTAGTAATTGATATCTGTACGAGAATATCTACATTAAAATCCCAATATACTATTCCTTTTCTTGACATACACATATTCATGGAGTTTTCAACAGGGCGACTAACACATGGGACGGGGGTTAATGTATTAAAATTCTTGGGCGCAGTTTAAAGTTATAAAATCAAAATCACCTAATACCCTCGACGATCTCCGGAAATATAAGTTTCATTATAAAAATCGCCTTGAAGTAAATTATTTATTGATTGTTTTGGAAGCTCCGTTGCTACCGCTGTTATGGAAGCTCCACTGTTATAGACAGATATATTAACAGACAGACAAACTTTTCACTACTTTTCGTTGGAATAGAATGTATAGTAAGTAAAACCTGTCCGCTAAGCCGGAGGTCGTGGGTTCGATTCCCACCCAGGACAAGCTTTTATGTGATGAACAGGAATGTTTGTTCTGTAATCTGTAATTGTATCTGTAAAGGTATTTAATTATATATTTATTTAAAAATATTTTGATGGGTATACTGAACAGGTTAAGGAGTTACGTGTGAAACAATTAGATACTGAATGATAACAAGTGCACCTGACCTTTATATCGCCGACAACTCTGTAAGTCTGTCACGTGTCCGCCGCAGGCCGCGTCCTGTCTGCTACATTAGACATCTCGTTAAGGTCACCACATATAGTCCGATGACAACTTTGACGTTTTGTCACTGTAAGGGAATTGCAAGTAATTAAAGGCAAGTAGTTAAATTCCTTATTTTGTTTAATAACTGGTCAAAATAATCAAATTGTTCCGAGATTTCACCATTTCGTTTTTAGTGGTTAGTGATCTAACTAAATAAATGATGGATAAATAAATAATATTTGGCTTTTACACAATCATCTTAACGATTGTTACTTTAATTAAAACGGAGCAGTCAACGTTGTCCCAGTAAACCGCACTATGCTACTTAGCCAGTATGCCACTCGACATTTAAAAAACTATATCCTTTTAATACGCTTCGATGATAAATCGGAGCGCAATCTAAGCGGGCTCTTAAATATAAAACGTGTATAGAACGTGAACAATAGTAAATAGGCATTAGTTAGCTAGTGAGCCGAACATTACAGTCATCTCCGCCACTTACCATCAGATGGAATTGGTAACACCCATTACTTGTTATAAGAAAAAAAGCGACTATCCCTCTTTTTAACTGACTTCAAAAAAATGAGACAGTTCACAATTCGGCTCTATTTTTTTTTATTTAAAACTACATTACTGTTTACTGTTTCGGTATCGATTTTGTTTTTGAGTAATCCCTAATATTGCGTATTTAATTTACTATAGCTACGTTGATGACGTTCTCATCATATGACTTTTCGATGTCATTCTAATTAAGTTTTTAGTTTGTTTTGAACGATATAAAAGATAAAACAAATCTTGTAAGCGGAAAAGTAAAATTATAATATCTAAACAGTTTCAATACTCGAACATAACGATGAATAATCTAATATGTTCGTACTTGACAATGGCGATGTCTTCAACGCAGCGTGAGGCGTAATTAGGCAGTCCAACTCATGCTACCTCGTGCACCGCCGTACAGCCATCGGGTAATGGATGTTTCGAGACACGTATTGAAGTCAGAGGTGCTTATTGCTACTTGTAATGACGTTACTCATGTAGCTTTATTTGACGTTCGTTGTAATGACAACTTTAAAAGAATATGTCATTTATAGAAATTGATGGAAACAAAATTGATGCGATTTTGTATGAATTAATATATTTATTATTATTTTAAAGTGGGCGCAGTTCACCGAGTTCATTTTTTTACTGGAGGGCTATCGTAAAAGCTGTAGAGAACTCCATCGATGGATATGAAACTTCTTATATTATATATTTATTCATTATTATACCATATTCTCTTTGTATCTTGGCACAGGGGAGATCTCCCGCCAGGCGAGGTGTGATGTCTGGGGAGCGGCCGAGCTCCGACTGTCGATGTTCGGAACTTGTATATATGCCGACGATGTAGAAAACCCCGATAGCGTGATTCAGGTCTCTGTGACGTCACCGTGTGGCGTATGTGTGATGTCGCCACAGTATCAACACTTATTTAAATAATTGTATGTGCACGTTGCCTATCTTTCTACTAAACTCTCCAGTCACAGGTCTGCTGGAAGAAATTTGTTCGAGATAAGCAGTACCTTTTACATCAAATCCTTAGTATTTTATTACTCTTGTAAAACGTTACTCCTGTGTATATAAATAACTAAACCTTCGGTGAGTGGTGTGGTGCTGGAAGGGCGAAGCAGACGCTAAATCAAATGGTTATAACATAATTTGTGACATAACAAAGTTATCCGGCACAGTGTGCGGTCTAACTAAATCACTGGAACATAATTACCTATGCAACATCCTCGGAGAATTTCCATTAAAATCTTCGTAAATTTCAAGAGCGAATTCTGTAGATACGTTATACTTTAACGTTGTTAAACGTTGTTCAACTAAGAGTAGTTGAAGTCATTGAAGTATTAGAGCTCATGTTCAGCCAAATATAGATTTAATACATTAGACGTGACTTAACGACTTGTAAACGACGACAGTAATATTGAAGAACGTATTCTTCTTCTTGTCCTCCATCACGAAAGGTTGGCAGCCAGCTCTACATACTTTTATTTTTCTTGAACCTGAAGAAACAGTTCTACTGCTTTATGAAATATTGCGGTGACCCAACGACAGTAGGTAGATGTAAGTACTTCGGTCAGACCGAACAGTAGCTCGGTCGATGGATCACATCCGATGGACACTTGTCTTAGGCAACGATTGCCTGGTGCGAATACAAGACTTAAGTAGCTAACAGTCATCGGATTTCTAATACTGTACCAACGAAGCCATGATTCACAATCTGTCGGTATTTCATTTCCGTCATCGCGGCATCCAATCACTGAAACGTTTCGTAGGAAAAGAGTTGAATGGAAAACGTGATTGTATTCTAGTTTTTATCCACAAAAAGTGTTTGAGTGTAAAAACCACTAAATAGTAAGGCACACGCGTGGGAACCGATCGTCGCGGTCGCTCGTTTATGAATCTAGACCAGGATAAAGTGAGCTGCGAGAAAAACAGTGTTCAAAATTGTTTAAAGCTATTTAATAACCTGTAAATAACTTGCTACGTAAAATGAAAATGTATATTGTCGAGTATTATATCACTGTAAAAGAGAATGGAGTGGCTATCGAGATGGAAAATAACAAAATTCAATTTGAAAACAAAACATCCTCAACTAATCTCAAACAATGATTTTGATATATTTAAATATATCAATTATATTTTGTTTAAAGTTTTGGCAGTAAATTGTCTGTGTGTGAGTATTGTGATTAGTGCAGAAAGCATGGTTTTGATGGAATTACTAACATAATCTATTCATTTAGAATTTTTCGTGATGTAATGTTTAAATACAAGGAGCGAAGAATTAAAAGTAATTTTAGTTATAACACGAGTGGCGAATATTATATCGTTATTATCAAGTTCAAAGCAAAGTAACTACCGAAGATTACAAAATTGAAAAACACCAATACATTTATTGGTAGAAAGCGATGACTTTTATAAATCTGTTGACTTGTGTAATTGAAGCCGTCGTCTGCGCGGGAGCTGCTCAAGTAAGTCGATAATTCCTTGTAAACTTGTGTTCGTATGAACCGTTGAACCGTCAAGCAGCAGCCGGCTGCTATAATAACAGCTACGCAGCTAAACATTGGCTTTGGAAATTAATGGTTTAACATCTACTATTACAGTACAAGTCACCGACCAGCAATGTCGATTACGTCAACACTAAAATGATGTCATTTATAATGCTTTAAACGCGTCACGTTTAACCGCGATGTGGACAATAATACGATTATTATTTTCCTATCATCGAAATATTTTAACCATTATTATAACCAGTTCCTATGCACGGTGGCTCTTGGCTTTATGGTCGTCGGTGTGAAAAGTCGTGCGTTCATTTAATTGGACATGACGAATCAAGTTTGCTGGAAAAACTGGGCGGGGACTGTTTGCGGAGGCGGACGAGGCGGACGAGGCGGCGTGCTCTGGGCTACTTAGGGTGACCATACAAATAATGTTTTTTGTTATTCAGTTTGGAACTAACGAAGGGAAAGGTCTTAGAAGGAAGAATTTTGTTAACACATTTTAGTTTTCGTTGGGTTCTCTCTGTACTTCGTGGTTGTGTTAACCGAGAGAGGTGGTGGTTGTTTTTTGTCATAAAACTGTCAGTATTTTATTTTAAACATGAATCCCTTACGTAGTGAAGTATTTTCAATATTAAGGTTGGTCATCGGACCCTCCATCGTTATGGGGACATTAAGAGTACGCTCTCCAATGATAGAATCCAATGAACTAACTTGTACAAGTATTCCCCGCTTCCAAGAATGTGTGCAGATTACAACCAAGCAGGTGCTTCAGTACCAGATCTTGACATTTTTAATGACACACATCTTGCATTAAAGAGGGAATTATTACATTTTTTAAATTCTTAATTTTGTTGTTTGTAATTTGAATTGTTTTTGTATTTTTTTTAACCCTTCTTTCACGTCACAGCGTTATAAATTTTGTGAATGTTGTGCTAGCCTATTATTGACATACATACAAGGTAAGAAACTACTTGTAAATTTATAAGTTTTATCAATGTATGTATATGTTATGTTGTTGGCATGCCTTTTAAATAAATAAATAAATGATATGTACGTACTACAAAGGTACGTAATACAAAGGAAGGGTACGTTTAACTTCATTATTTTATCTTAAATGACAAAAACAGTTCACACTTCACACAACTTCACATTGGAGTTTAATTGACTTCGACTACGTTGATGATGTTCTCGTGATTTTATTACTTGTCGATGTCATTTGAAGTCATTGAATCAAATCAAAATCGTTTATTTCATGTAGGTACTACCGAAACACTTATGAACGTAAAATATTCAGAATCTACCATCGTTTCGGAAAGGTGCCACAATAAAGAGGGGAAGAAATAGCGAAAGAAATTCTATAATGATATATTATACAAAATAGTGATTTTTACCATTCTAAACTATCATTGTATTGTCTAAACACTGTATTTTATTGGACCTTAAATTAATTTATGGTCACCATGTAAACAGTTGCAATGATCGTCGCCGGCTCGCGGAGACATTACCGCTGATTGCATGTGTAAGGAGCGTGGGCCGCTGGGCTCCACGCGTGGGACTGGCGTCAAGTGGCTTAACGATTTAACTATTGTAGCGCTATCATCATTTTTATTTTTATCAAATTTAACAAAAAAAATATTTAAATTAATTTTATTATACAACAGTATTAAATGGTTTTCTGTCCAGCAATACATACAACTATCTATGAAACTTTGCTAGTCTTGTGATTGTTACAGGATTCCCTGCACGGAGCGATTCTCTTCCGATCGATCCTAAACTCTTTACATCCAGCCAATACTAAATCTTCAACAGTATCCTAAATCATTTTTAAACAGTTATCCGAAAGACAAATTTTGTTCGCAGTTGTAATAAAAATACATATTGTATAAGTAAAAAAATATACGCTGCTGTTTATTTTCTTACAATCAGAAAGAAAAAAAAAATATTTCAACTAAAATTCCTAAAATTAACGCTGTCGTTATGATTATTATATACTAGCTGAGCCCGCAACTCTGTTCGCGCGGAATTTGTTTTTTCCATAGGCTATATATTGTTAGACAACATATTTTAGGCAATAGTTTCATAGTAAATATTGCAAAAAAACAAGACAAATTGGATCAGTCTTTTCTGAAATACGCATGCACAAAAGCACAGATAAACTGACAAACAGACAAAATTTCTGAAAATTATTGTTTTGGTTCTATTCTTTACGAAGAACAATAAAAGTACATATCATATGATATGTGTCTATGATAGTTATTAATTATCGAATAGTTAGACAGTTCCCTTCGTGTTCCACTCGAGGTTCTCCAGAACTTCAATTTTAACATATTTTTAGTGACACAC
>DWKC01000750.1:0-11612 GCA_018249195.1 Racta chiria
TATGTATGTATGTATGTATGTATGTATGTATGTATGTATGTATGTATGTATGTATGTATGTATGTATGTATGTATGTTGAGTGATTCCTGGTTCCATCGAACTCGGCATGTCGTCCTCGCGTGCCCACATCTGACAGAGATAAAGGTATCTTGTGCAATATAGGCATCGGTTCTAGCTGTCGCATTATAAAAGTGTCGTATCATGGGGGAAAGCTGTTAGATATGATAACGTTACAATTTTATTGATAACGGCCGGTGAGGCATCGATCAGCGATACTATCGACTGCAGTCCTGCCGAGACGATCGGCTCTAAATATCCTGCAGCTCTAGCAATATAATACACCTATATAACGCGAGGAATATATCGGAAAGTCTTTACCGGGATTAATTTCGATAAAGCAGGCGGTTCGAGGTGTAGTATTTAGTAGTTAAATGGCAAGTGATTGAACGTAGTGAGGAGGGGTAGAATGAAAATGATGGGCGACAACGAGATGGGCTACTGCGACTACTACGGGTACGACGGCAGCTGGCCCGCCGTGCCGCCCGACCACGACCCCGGCTACCAGTGGCGCCAGCCGCAGCTCGACGAGGACTACCGCTACAATAACAACACTTATGCGTAAGTTTTATAATTATATAGATGATATGTGTAGGTGCGACTGGCGCCTGCTCGTGCCTCGCTTCGGTATGGCCAAGGGCCGTAGACGGGCATACAATTAGACTTAGATGGGCATACAATTTTTACTTGTGAACATTAATACGAAATTTGTCAGTGAAACCTGCATTGATGTAATTAATTCACAAAAAACAGACAATATTACTAAAAACAAATGTTTTAGGTTTTATTCTTTACCCTCAGTAATAGTTTCTCCCAGATGTATTCCAAGTACAGACAGCGCTCGGTTACATATTTATTATACGTATAGAATATATGAATCTAGTAATCGTTTACTAGTATGATTTAAAAAAAAGTTGATGTTTGTAGAGCGGAAAGCTGTAATTATGTTTGGATATGATCGTAAGAAAGGAAATTCCTTGCAATAGCAGAATATTACGTGTAGATAATATCTAAATGTAATGAGTCGCTGTGACTGAGTGAGGAGTTTATGTAAGCTCGGTATATGTGCAGGTCGGGGATAGATAAGTAATAACTGAACCCAATAAAGGAGGAAACCAGCTGTAACGAACAGGTACCTACAGGTATGTTGTGTACTAGACACATTAAACTTGGGATATTTTGCTGTCTTAACTATTTTCTAGCTGGCATACATTGCTTATTGAAATACAGCAAGCAAACATTAACAGTAACATTCTTGCTGATTAAATAAAATGTGTCCAGAGACAATGATCGTAGTAACTGTGTCCGCCGACTTGTTGCTTCTTTATTTTAGAATGACCTAAATAATTTAGTACGCAGTATGTATGTTGGTTGAGGTCACTGTGGAGCTTTGTTTTATAAACTATTTTACAACTAGCAGTCTCTTCTCTTACATTTAAAATACGAATTTAATTATTATCCTCCCTATTACCAAAAATTCGGAAGAACAAAGCCAAGAAATTCTAACGTTAGAACAATGTTACCAAAAGACTGGTGTTCAGTAGCCGGTCTAATTTCCTACAACAATAATATAGAAAGACAAGTCGCTACAAATTAGGTTCGTGCGCACGCGAGCGGCGCTGTTGTGAAACCCGCGGTGATTTACCGTGAGTGCACTGTAATACTGAAATTGACTCAATGCTGAAGAGTGCCAGCTTACGGCAGGTTACGAATACATTTCACTAATAAATGGTTATTTCGTCGTTATTCAGAAAATTAAAATATTCAGGGAAAATAAACAAAACATTTTTTTTGTTTATTCTTTTGAAAAACAAGTAAGTAGATAACAGAGACTTTAGATACCTTCTAAAATATCGATGGGAAAATCAGAAATAAAAATTACTTCGTGTATTTTACTTATCTTTTAAGAGAGGATGCTTTACCACCAATCTTCAGCCATCTAACTCGCCTGTAACGCGGTTATTTCCCTAAATGGTTAGCTAACTGAACAATTTTCTTTTAATTTATTTGTTCAGTGTATCTAACGATAACCGTAATGTGCCTAGTCATACTAATTACTAAGAAATTGATAACGTAACTACGAAGCTACTGACTGTTATTAGATATATTTAAATCGAATCATTTATTTGTCTGAGAAACCAATAGCTCATTTAACGAAAGTCAAAAGATGTAACAGAATATAATTAATTTAATTAAATAAATAAATAAATTATAATAATAAGATAATTATAATAATAATGATAGGCCGTAATGTCTCGGTGGACAATAAATAACTGTAATCGACTTTATAAAACGGCACAATCTTAAGACTTTGTACATTTAAATACTGCATTATTCTAAAGTAGATATCCCTAGCTTAAGAGTTGAGTTTTTACATGAATAAATGCACAATGAACCCCGTATTAATTGAAGGATTTTATAATAAAACCGTGTACGGTTCGGTGTACCGAACACCACAACAGATTGCTTGGACAGTCGGCATGAGGACGTAATTACAATGAGTTGACCAATGTCCAAGGTTCTTGTTGTCCGGTCATTTAGATGGCCATAGACCATCCTCCTGCTATCCTCTGTCATCCTCCTTCCCAATCTTCTTCTGTCACCGATGCTGACTTTTGTTTGTGTCCCTGGGGTCGTACTCGACTCCGGTTGCTGCAGCGATGTACTGCTCCTTTGTTCCTGGTTGGCAACGCGGTAGTGATCACTGACCATCAGGTAACCCGTCTGCTTGTTTGCCTTCACACAATATAAAAAATAACTTTTAGCGTTGTATCTATATTCTTATTCGTTACATTTGGTAAGTAAATGTAAATAGTATCCCCTGCCTGCCTTTTTATCTATTCATTAAATATATTATTTAATATTATTGTAAAATTTAATCGGTTCTTATTTAAGCTGAATGTATATCAAAGATCCTCTAATTTAGTCCTCTAATGATCACTTCACTGCGGACAGCCGGGAGGACTCATTAAATTGATATAATATTTTTATTTGTGAACCAATTTAAATAAATCGTTGATTTTAAATAGTACTTTGACGTGTGTTCTTTTTAAGTTTGTAAAACGGCGAAGATTTTATCGGTTGGAAGCTACGGAAGCTGAGAATGAAAGTAAACAAACACGTATGGAGCGGAGTTAAGTGTTCGATTGGTAGAGTTGCGTGTCGCGCTCCAATAGCCCCCGGCTGGCGCTGGCGAGCGGCACTGAGTACCATCGAGCTCGTAATCCGCCAGCTGCGCGCTCCCAGGGCTTCGTGGAGCCCTTAATTGGTTTGGAAACCCTCTTCGCGGCTGCCGTGCCGCCGCCCATTTAGACACACTGCGCCTAACCAGACTGCCGTAACGAAACGGTCGTGAAATCCCATTCACTTCTCCTGCCTTCAGTCAAACTTAGATACATTTGGAAAGTTTCCTCCTCGTACATTTGTCACAAGTATCATAGGTGCTGACTGCCGCCGTCAGTTTGTTTTGTCACGGAAGATCGCAAGCGAGCGGCCTATTACCCTGCTAATATTATAAATGCAAGAGTAACTCTGTCTGTCGGTCTGTCTATCTGCTTGTTACGCTTTAACGCCTAAACAACTGCACCGATTTAGATAAGATTTGGTACAATAAGCAAAGAGAACTTAAGAAAGAACAGGCTATAAGTGTCTGTCTGGAAATTGTTTTCTGTTTGTGTGGTGAAACTTTTTCCATAAATAGATATTGGCAATCGGAAAAATATAGGCTTATTTTATCCCGGGAAACGAGTTTACTCCCGCGGGATAATGATAATTACAATGGCAACTCTGTAATCACTGGACTGATTTAGGTGAAATTAAGCACATTTGTAGATTATATAAAAGGTTACTATGAGAATACGTTTTATTTCAGAAAACGGTTTATTCCCGCGGGATTATAAGTAAAAGTTAATCATTCATAGGACATAACAATATTTCTCGGGTCAGCTAGTAATAAATAAATATTTCTTCTAGAGTTATTGAAATTTAGATCTGTGGGGGAATGAAATACCTAACTAAGTAACTGTTCCACGCGGACGTAGTCGCGGAAAAAAAACGAATTTATTTATAACTTGAATTTGCAAAGTTTTTGTCAAATATTTAGTTGTTCGGAAACGAGACATTAGAGGAAGGTAATTTGTTGATATTGAGGCGTACTGCGGGGAGGAGGTAATGGCAGAGAACAAGTTCGGTGACGGGGTGTTTGTTCTCGGTGTGCTCGGCGCATGGTACGGCCGGCGCCGGCGCGCGCTCTATACTTATATTTACATGTACTAAACTTTAACAAAAATTACTTTCCTATCGTGCTCAATATCAACCCCATTATTTTATCATTAAGCGATGCAAATGCGAACCTGAGCTTTATGGATCCGCCGCTAATGATGTCTTATTTGATTTAAAGTGAATCGTCTCGTGACTCTTCTAATTGGAAGTAGTGCAGACGTGCACAACGACACGGACACTCATACTGAGACTGACATTAGTGTAACATATTATGTAATTAGGACGTCAAATATAATTAGCTATAACTAGAACAAGTGAAGGCTGTGCCAAATTTGACTGCACCTTTCAATTTTAGAAAATTTATTTGATTAAAAAGTACAGATAGAAAATAGCCACCAGATGGTAAATAGTGACCGATGGCTGTATGTACCAACAAAGTGGCCAGCGATGCGTTGATGGTTAGGAAATAAACGGTGTATTGGCTCATTATTAGTTCTACATTTATCTGAACCACTCCATGTTTGATCCTGGATGTCCAGCTTCCACCAGAGATGCGTCGCGGCCTCGTCGGTCTCGCCCTTTACTGAGCTGGATCACCGCGAGCTGGTGAGCCCGGTCGACTCAAGTCAACTCAAGGATGGATACCCCCTTTAAAATATTGTTTCATCGTACTCAAATTACTTATTTGCATTGACGACGGATCCCACTGAAAATCAGTGCCTTATTGCCGCGACTTTCGCCGAGTGTCGCACGTATTATGTCGCAACACACATCCACTGCTCGGATATTATATATCCCCATGTCTGTTTTTAAGTTCTTTTTTATTGTTGCGTTATTTTATTTCTTATTTTCTAAACTAATTAGGATGGTAATATCTATAGAAATATGTTATTAAATTGATTTTAAATTACCAAATACTCAGTATAGTTTGTTATTCCATTTTTGTGTAAGTAAAAATCCCCTTTAACAATATTTTGATTTTAAATTTGTATGAATATGATTAATACGAGTAAGGTAAACGTGGTGTATGGGAGGAGGGTCGGGAGCGCACCTGCCTGCCAACCACCCTCACCAAATCTGGCGCAGCTTACCTCTCTATAGAACACGCCAAAACTCAACATAAAACAGAGTAATCATAAAAGCTGTTTATTATGCTTTCAAAGCTAGGGCAGGCCGAGTCACAGGATTTAACTCCTGTTACTGCTTTACCTGTTACTGCCTGTTACAGTAGCTAGAGTAGGTACTTACTCGTACCTACGATTATATATTTAATAGTATCTATGAACAGAGACACTACTTTAAGATGTCATCTTGTGATTCAATGATCTTATTTAAAAATATAATTTTTGTGTGTGTGTTTGTAATTATTTATACCTAAAAGAGTACCGTAAGTTTATTCCGCCGGCTTTTTTTCTTCCGGCCCACTGCAGCCTACATAGTCGTAAGTTTGTGTTGTTTTTATAAAGTCGATGGCAGTTAGGTATTGTCTATCGAGATATAAGGCGATAGTTATAGAATTGTTATGTAATGTTTTATTCGAGTAATTTTTTTTTTGTTATTAATTTTAGAATTCAGACAGGGACTTGGATTTGGTAACTTTTTGATTTTCGTTATGTAAGCTATTGATTCCTAAGACGAAATAAATGAATTTGAATTTACGAATGTAATAAGTATTACGCTAAATACTTCATGTGTAACTTGCTCATAGGCTTAGGTTCAAGCATGATGTCCTTCATAGCATATGTAAACATGCTAACATCTAGGAGCCCAAAATGAACCTGCCCTTGTATTGATGTTATACTATTTGTTGTGTGTTTATACTAATTGTCAGCGTATACTATGTTAAACCCGATGCGTGGATCATGCAGCGATGGTTCGGACAGATATTTTAAAAACTCATTCTCAATAAGTCAATTAAACGTTCCACGTTGTTCGCTGCACGCCAGCGCCACTCGGGGGATCGCGCCCAATATAAATAATTGCCCTTTGTTATCGACATCGCTGCCCTTTAGCCGGCGGTGGAGCATCGATTTTGTTATTATACTTGCGCTTTACGGTGCCATCGCTACTTGCGACGAATTAGTCACAGCAATCAGAATACTAATTCTATCAATAATCAGCAGATACCTAATGGCGGTTTTTCCACAGAAATATGAGGTGCATAAGACTTAATAATGACAAGGAATTCGTCTTCCTCCTCCTCCTTATGTCATCCCTCTTCCCATTCTTCCTGTCACCCGTCCTCAAGCGGTACGTCGTTGGTGTGCCTGGCGTCCGTTACTGTAACTTTCTTCATCATGTCTGCTGCTCTTCGTTCTTTGTTTTCTTTTCCCTTTAAAAAGTAAGTTTACAATTTTTATACCTATTTCGAACACTGTAGTAGTAGTTTAGATTGTGTGTTGTCATTCAGTCACTCTTACATACATATTTATTAAACAAATACCTAGTTATTTTATTACAAAAGCTACAAACCTATTTTTCCGTTTTACGGCGCCTTCGCAATTCACAACAGTATCGTAATCAGGTCACCAATGTTGATCTACTGCTTTTATCAGACAATATCTCTAACAGATTTTTCATGAGAGTTATTATTGTTTCCTATCGTTACTGAGAATTATTTTAGTAAACTTGTGCCGAAAATGTTGTCGTTGGGAAAGTACTTGCACCTGCCTGGGCATACCTTCCACCATTCCGTAAGACTCTGTCAACTACTTTAACTTCCCTGCGAGCTTCACTTGTAATAGAATAGTCACATGCATAGCTTGCAGTGCGGGCAGGGAGACTCTTAGTAAGGTTCCGCTTACTGTTACTAATTATCTGTAAATAGTTCACGCTTAGTTCTGAATGATATTAATAATATTTACCTATCCTATTACATTATCTATTCATTGCCACCAAACAGTTACCATTACTTTTGTATTGAAGAGCTTTGCTTTATTGCACAACAGTGCAATATGTGTTGCGACAGCACCGTTGGACCAGGGGTCAGCCATTGCATTTTTCGTTTACGGTTATCGTTATAAATTAAACTTTTAGTCACATGTCTTTTTAGTCAAATTCGATCCAATATTCCTTATTTTCTGTACCGAATCAATAAGTCAACTCAAGTTTCTGTTGTTTCAAATAGTTATTCATATAGTTCATAGGGACTAAATATTTAAACACATTTTAGTCGGGAGTGGCAGTTTACCCCAGTTTGCTGTGAATCAAGGTAAGAATAGGAGAACCTACTTTAGGGATATTAAAATGTGTTTGTTATTAGTGTGGTAAGCTCCACTCCTCACCCCCCATTGTTCTAAGTTCCTGTGTATTGTTCCCCATTTAATCCGCAGTGGACACCTGCAGTTGTAAACTTAAGCCAGTTTGTTGCTGATATTGAGCCGTTTTGTTGACGCAAATAATTTTAGGTAGGTATATCCCCACGGTTTTTTACCGTATAATCATCAAGTATCAGCCTACTTAATATTGGTAGATATTATAATGAAGTAAATAAAAAAGGTTTTGTCACATTAAATTCGTGAAAGTTATATATAAATTAAAGAATGTATAAAATTTCATTCTAAGCTGCATTTAATTATGGACAATATGTACAATATGTCAATTTGTCAATCATTTCGTCTTTATTATGGCATTTTTTCGAAACGGTGGAAGTTTATAAATGTATTGATATTACTTAAATGAAATAAACGATTTGATTTGATTTTAATCGGTCAGCTTCTATTTCGGAATATATTGACTGAGACCTTTAACATATATTTTTTAATTTAATGAAATAAGATTTGAAAAGTATGTATATGTAGTTTAATCCTAATCTGATAATAACAATGTTAGTCCAGGTGGTACAGCTCAATACCTACAATGAAACAATCGTGCGTTTCTCAAAAGGGCTCCAGCGGCTAATACTAAGCATCTGTGCACAAGACAATAGACACTCGTAGAAACAAGCGCTGCTTCCAACATCATCAAGTGAATTCAGTCGTTGAATGGCTGACTGTCTGAGTGATTGTCGAAACAATAGACACACGTGCATGTCGTAAACTGTCTGTTCTACCTGTTCCCGGAACCCGCCTTTCTCTTGTCGACGGAGAGATAACACTTTGCACATGTGCTGACCTGCAAGCAGCAGTAAAGTCTTTTATATTGTATTATACCTTACATGATATTATATTAGTGTTCGTTTAAAATATTATGTTCCGTACGACAAGTCCTGTCATTGTCGTGCCGCTGTGAGCTTCAAATATCAACAACTGTGTATATTCACTCGCAGGACGTATAATTATCGACCCAAATCAACAAAAGTCAACGTTAAAACATATAGCACGGCTTTCATGGAGTTATTAAAAACACTCTAAATGAAAATCGTTACCCGGCATTCGGAGCGTCCACGACGACGGGCGGCCTTAACAATGGGCTTAACGCGCGCACTCATTACAAAAAGCGACATAACGTAACGTGCGACGTCGAAAGCTCCTTTATTCAAAGTGTATACTTCAGTTTTTTCGTTGGGAAGGCTTTGCAAGGGCCGCCATTGGCCAGGCGGGGTCCCGCCCAGGCGGCGGCGCGCGGCGATTGGCCCGCGGCGTGGAGCACCCTCGACGAGCTGAGTAGGCTGTCGAGGCACGAGGGCGGGGGGTTGTTCACCCCGAGGGCCACTCGAGGGTTGTTTAGTGCGGGCGCGGCGTCCTGAGACGCAGCACGTGTCGCGAGCTAGCGGTGCAGTCGTCAAGATTATTCCGAAGGCGAGTTCTCCCGCGCGGGAGATGAAGTGCTCGGAGGGCGAAGGGCGGCGGTCGCCGGCGCCGCCGCTACTGCCGCCGGCCTCGCTGCTGGCCTGGAGCCCCATTTTGCTGCCGCCGTGGGGCCCGGCCTTCCTGCCGGCACTCTACCCGGCCGCCTTCCGCTCCGCTTTCCCCGGGTGAGCGACGGCCTGCTCCTTTAGCCTCATCCAGATATATCACGAAATACCGGTGTCGTTGTTGTCTGTGAATGTGTGAAATGTTAACCGTAAACAGTTTTCGGTAAAACGAAATTCTAATTGAAGGACAAGTTTTTAAAATCGTAGCATGTATCTATCTCTTCTTTTCGAGCAGTAGTTAGGTACTGTTTTATTGGTTCATCGGTCGCGGGAAGCTGCTCCTACTAATATCATACGGGAAGTACTTTTGTTTACGTGAAGTAGGCACGCGGTGTCGATAGATTCGGTGATTTTATGCTTTTGGTGTCGATAAAATAAATAACATTTGTCGTTAATTGAGAGATATATCGCCAAGTGTTCCATCGGTTTGTCTATTAGTGTTATGGAAATTGATACATTCATTATTTTATTTGTTAACATAATGTTGCACTTTAGAGTAACGTCGTACGACACTTAGAGAGGTCTGAGCAATCCGGAAAAATTAACGTAGACACAGCAAACTTTCTTACAAAGACAATTGATCGTGTAACCAGAATATCATACTTGATTAGTGATTGGTTCGTAATAAAAACAATAGATATTAGATATACGGTAACACACTCTCACACACACTCTCGCTGTGGATCTGGACAGCACCAACAGCAACCGTGACACGAAAACAAGTATTTAATTTCCACCTAAATATATGACGGGGGTCGGCCGGCTCGCAGGCAGAGAGCGTACATGTAAGCTGCAGCGCCGTTCAATAATTAAAAGTATTGAACAGAGTAAAGTTCTCATACAACCTTATCTCGACTGGACGCGACGTAGACGGCGCGGTCCGCAGCGTCTCGGCGATATTCAGAGAGAACTTGCTAATAGACTGTTTACAACCTGCCAGAGGACCTTGCGGCGCCGCCTATTGACTGCGTCACGTACGGCCCCGGGATCCCGGGATTTCACGCTTCCTTGTAATTCCGATATTTTAATAGACATAGGTTAGTCCGTCGTTGAATCCCCGACGGCCTTCTTTATCCCGGTCACGTATTTTCGAGAGCCCCTCCTTTGACTATTGTAGCGAAGCGACAATGTTGTGTTTTCTTTCAATTACAAGTCCTCGAGACGTGCTCGTGAGTTACTAGTTAAGTTGATGTTAAGTGACGGCTTTGTAAATAGTTGTCTACGAGTCGACGAGTGCTCTGAGTCCCTCTTGATATTTAGTTTTGGAGTACAGCGGCGAGTTGTGGAGATACCTGTATGTACCGCGAGCTGGCGGCGACTGTTGGTGATCGTGGAGGAAGGGGGACAGCTGCGGAACTCGTGCCTCCGTAATAAAACTATAGCTGCATGTGGAAGATGTTTGTTGAGACCTGTTGTTTTTCGTACCTCCGATGTATTAATGCAGTACGTCTCGTTTATTAAAATCTTTGTAGGTTGGTCAATTTCTCGATATTCATCTCAGAAATCACTGGATTTGTTGATCTGTAGGTTTATTGTACTACGTTTCAGGTAATATTTAGTGTTTATTTTGTTACAATCAATATTACTCGCACATCAAACAACATTATGCCAATTAAAACAAATCTCGTTTAAAAGTATTTTTGAATATCTAGGTAGTGGTAGCTCCGTGGTAGTGGTAGCTCCGTGGTAGTGGCGCTGGGAGTGGTCATATTGATACTCAGGAAACGTGTATGAACAATTTGTCGAGGCGAAACCAAGACAGTTTCTATATTTTTTTGATAATCTGTGAATAAATTATGTGAAACAATTTTTTTAACCAAATAATAGTCGGAGCGGAAAATTGTTGGCTCCTATAATTTATTCTGACGAAATATTTTTGTGTAGGCTCTTGGACAGCATGAAGATGCCGGGCCAGCGAGCTGGGTTCCAGATTTCAGACATCTTGGGCTTGAACGAAGCAAGCAAGGGTCTCGAAGCACCCCAGAGCTCCCTCGGGGGGTGCTCCCTGGACCTGCCCCCCTACGCTCCTCCTCAGCACCACTATTCTCACGAGCTGCTGAGACATCACCAGCCCTGGTTGAATTTGGAACAACATGAAACTGCCGGTAAGTATTTTAGACACAATTCTATAGCGGTCATGTCGAGGGGTCCCGAGCCCCATTCTCGTCTGGGGCAAAACTGGCAAGCTTGCGAATAATCTAGAAACAGCTCTCCCCGTAACAGCCGTTTTTTAAGTCTTTATTTGACATCGAAGTTAAAATCGACATCGATATTTTAGAAGACACCTACCTATCTAAAAATAAATTTAAATTCAATTCAAATTCAAATAAATAATTTGATTTATTTATTTATTTATTGATCGCCAACATGATACACACTGATAATAATACAGGGTTACATTAAAAAACAGTTTCAGCTGAGTGCTATCACAGTTATAGGCGAAGACGGCATGCGCAGTAGTAGCGAGTAATACTGATA
>DWKC01000751.1:0-11602 GCA_018249195.1 Racta chiria
GTGTATTACATTATTTTGACCCCAAGCATCATTCCCTAGTATATGCATTGACCTTTACAAATCCTAAGACCTAAGAGACTTAATTACGAACTAAGAAATAGCGGTACTTTGTTAGCTAGCCGCTCTATCGGCTAGCCGGCTAGAGTGGCTGCCCAGTCTAGCTCATCTGACATCTTTGCGCAAACCTTGCCGAGCTGGCAATTAAGAAAACTCGGCGACATAATACTAAATGTTAATTGACGTCCTATCTGAGCTTGATATCGTTCCAATTTTTGTAACTTATCGATTTATAAGTATGTTAACCACAAGTTACTACATTTGTACTTAGTAAAACTACAATTTTAGCTGTAACGAGGTCAAATGTATGTTTTGGAAATTTTAATGTAAGAATTACGATTAGTTTTTTTTTTTAGAATTAGTTAATGCTTGAATGTTTTCAAGAAAGCTTCAGCTGGAGGGATGATACAACGATTTTATTCGATTTTTGAATCTGCGTTCAACTGCAATAGCGACATAACGTTAATATTCCATTTTTGAATGTTTCTAAAATAACAGTTGTAAAGGATCGGTCGTGGGATCTTCGGCGACGCTTCCTTCCGAAGCAAAAAGAAGCGTCATTTATGGCTGTATAGGACAAAAGCTCTAATCAGGTGATTTGGGTTCGTTGCACACGTGTTCCAAAGCCATTGTTATTTTTAAATAGTTACTGTCTTTTGAAATAAAGTCATTGGAAATCGCAACAGATGTTCGTTTGCTTTATTACCACTGATTACGGTACAAGGGATTACAACAACAAAAAAGTCGTGAGAATTGTTTTAAATGGTACTGTTGTACAGACTAATTTTCATGGGAATAGCGTTTACTTAATCTGTGGATGTATTGAGTGATTAACCCGAAAACAGTTCCGACTGTTAGAGGTCGTTAAAGTTGGTACCTATATGACATATCGTGCAATAGGGGTTTTGTTTGCGTTAAGATGGTAGGAACAACCCTGATAAAATATATTGTTTTTGAGAAGTTTCCGTTGCGCGGAGAACAGGAAACAAGCGAGTTTACTTAGTTGGCTTGCAACGTGTCGGTGACTGCATTATTTATAACCGACAGTAATTAATTATCAAATAGGTTTACATAAATTGTTCCATTCATATCTCTATGTCATACCAGCATCGCTTAATTATTAAAATATATTTTATAAAACCTATAAATATTACAAGATACTTTATAAATATTACAAGATACTTTATAAAGCCTACAAAAAGGGCAGGCACCAAAGTTCACATTAGAGTTTCGACACGAGAATACTAGTTATTTGGAACACAAACAGCCGACCAACTGGAGGAGTCGTGATTTCATTTTTCACACTTCACCAGTGGTAACATCTTTTGAGACAGGTTTTTTCACTTAGCCGTACCCCGTCAAGTCAAATTTCAATTTTACTGCATCACAATAAAGTTTAAATTGCAATGATTAATGATTTTAGTGATGTGGCCATATTATTGATAGTGAGTATCGTACGTCAAATGAAAAGATATGCAAATTTTGATGCCTGGCCAATACGTTGCGTGTATAATGAAGCGTGTGGATCGCTTTTAATCCAAATTATTAATGGTTAATTAAGTTTATCTCAATCTATTTTGGCATCGCAAAACGTTGACCCGATGAATCATTATGTTTATTTTATTATGTCCAAACATAGATATTGTTATGTCCATGTCTGTAATACGTAATAGGAGTCGTGTGAATGAGATATTTCGTGTACAAATATTCTCGAACAA
Organism: Racta chiria; assembly: GCA_018249195.1. Classification (NCBI taxonomy): domain Eukaryota; kingdom Metazoa; phylum Arthropoda; class Insecta; order Lepidoptera; family Hesperiidae; genus Racta; species Racta chiria. Next base: position 1,776 of record DWKC01000751.1, read on the forward strand.
AAAAAATCCAGGTCGACGGTTTATTGGCGACAGTACACGTGCATTCGGTCAGAATGCTAAGCAGATTCGTGGTAAACACGAGTAACTATGGCGAGCGGCACTGGAGTTATGTGAATGAATTATGAAGTAATATTCTCAGTTAGTGTGCCATAGTTGGTACTGTCATTTTAACTTGGTAGGATAATACTTGTTGGTATACTTGCACGTCTGAGCAATGCATATAGACAAAAGTAAGACGTCCTTAGTAAGCGACCTATGTGAACCTATGACGTCCCAAATTCAAATCCGAGAGAATTCTCTTTGTTCGAGTTCAGATGTACTTTCGTTTTAAATTCCTAATGGCGGCGTAAATTTGAAAAAGGAACGTTTAAATCATTGGTTGATAACACGTTTGGTATTCGGCCAGCGACTGATTTATACGCTGCGTATTTGATTAAGAGCTTTTTAAAAGCTAAAACTGTTCACAGATAACATAAATTCTGATTTTGTTAGATTCATTTCTTACTGTTTTAAGATATGTGAGCTTTAGAAGTTTAATTATATTGGTATTATTAGCATTTAATAGCTTTGGTTCGACTTAACTTAAGACGTGAAAGACTTCTAAAATCATAAGCATTAATGTAACGCAATATACAACGCGTCAAATGATACTGCTCAATTATAAAAACTATCTAAAAAAATTCACACGGCAATTATAAAGAAATAGCTATATTATCTCGACGATATAAAACGTCAGTGTTGCCACAAACAGTCCAAATGACACAGTAAACAGAAGTAACCAGCCGAAAAAACTAACAGAGCTTCATTTCGAAAGGATTAATTACTCCGACGTCATTACTGAGAAACATTAAACTCGGAAAGGCGGTCGTAACTCGAAAGTATAACATTTCGGGTTTATATATCTGTGACGAATATCATACGAACCACGGCTAGTAAACATTAAAACGCCTTGCTAGAAACTGTCGCAACACAACCATAACAATTTATTGCTCTCAATTATAATCAAGGCAAAAAAAGCGACATCCCTTGCGGAATTCGGGACTTTTAAACGGACCAAGTGAAAAACGTATACTACCTTTAATTTCACATGGCATCGCCGGCATTCAGCCGGAGATTCAGGTCCGGAGAATTCCAAAAATGAAAATGTCGGCCATAAACAACGGAATGATTTGAATGAAGCATAAGAATTAAAAAATAAAAGCGGACTTAACAAATTTCGGGAGACGGCCGGCCCCCGCTCACCGTAGATCGGCCGATAAGCATGAGAAGGGTAGAGCGTTGAAACCGAAACCACATCAAAAACCTTCTGATCTGTTCATCCGGATCGTAGGATGACGCGCAGCCTCCCGATACACGTTTGGACATGATTCGTTTTTGATACTTATCAACAAGTTTTTTACTAATCTGCATACCTTTACCGTGGGATCGATGATTATATTCAAATGTAACTAGCAAATGTTGTATTCGTAACACGTAGAGGACTTACTGAAACCCGCTCAAATACGCCGTAACGGCGATAATCATAATCTAGCCTCATCTGCAATAGCTTACCCACAAGAGCTGAATACCCAATTCTCCGATTTTATCTGTTTCAATTTGTCACATATAAATAAATCGAAAATTTCAAAGATTTTATTTCGCGGTGGTTCCCACTATGACGGCCTTTGCCACGTCTATAAATTCGCCGAAGTACCAAAGACGCACGTAAGTACCACGCCACCTCCCATACTAAATAATGGCTGCGATTTATTCGCGCGGTCGCGGATACGGTCGGAGCATGTGAGTTGCGCTACGACTCAGGATTCCTAGAAAGCGCGCGCGTGTGATGAATAAAGACGGGAACGCGAGGAATTTCATCATTGCAGATTTGAGGGCTCGACGCGCCCTCCAGACGTGAGAACCGCCGTTGCACTATAAAAACTCACTTCGACTTCTAATCCGATTACAGATAAATTACAACGAGGAACGAATTCGTTTTTAAATTATTAATCTGTCCAGCATCACTCAACAGTGTCAATAAAGCACCTGTCATATAGAAATCACTCGCAAATTACATTTCGACTACCTTATTAAATCGGCTCCTTTGAACGATTTATTAGCCGTAAATGTCTGAGAGTAGTTAAATCGGTATCCGACCGTAAATGAGCGTTCGTTTTAAAAAGGGAGTGTTTTCTTAGCGTTGTCGAGTGGTCTCGTAACTCGTAAGATCGAGACCGGTAAATTTTATTGTCTATTCATGCTGCTGATGAGCTTATTTTCTTTATCTCCTCGTCTATGACTAATCGCTATTTACGATCAGGCTATTCGGTTCCTGTCGATGTGATGTTATTTTGGCGCCCGAGAACTCGGAATAATTGGGATCTTCGATTTTATTGTGCGATAGTTGGGTTTATTTAGGCGATACGATAACACGTCGTGAAATCCAGCGATCGTTAATTGATTGTTGCTGAATACCTGCGCAGTGGCTTCGAACAATGAAACCGGAATAATTATACACGCTCCGATTCTTTAAATTTGGACTTATGAAACTAAGTAAAGTAGATACCTCGCAGACCCCGGTCTACTCTTACGTGGAATTTCATTTTGCAATCATTTTTTTGTCCGACATTAATTGCTGCTCGTCGCAGAAGAGATAAAAGACGGTGTCGAAGAGGGAACATGATCGAATGAGGCATTCCATAGCTTCAGAAGATTATTAAAAGAAGCGGATGCAGGGGTAAGTATTTTAAGAGGTTCCCGGCGCGAGCGGATTGAGATAAAGGAAATTATTAAGAGCTCGGACAAAAACGGTGCAGACGGAAGTTTGTTCGACAACCGAGGACGAGGTATCGCATTACAGTGGAGTAATAACTTGATGATCCGTGCGAAGGTTCGCGTTTTCCGTTTTCGATCGAAAACTTACGTAACGAATTGTAATGTAACGATTACAGTTCGCTCGTAATTATTACTGATCGATGCCCAAACCGTGTTTGCTGTTCGGATTCGTGGAGGCGTGAAGTGTTTTCGTTCGTATGTATTCTTAATTACTTTCTAATGGAGAAGCTATGGGTGTAAGAACTGACAGGGTTCACACGCGCCTCGCGACAATGGATTGAAAAGATCGATTGACGCCATGTGCTGTACTATTATTTTGCGATTCGGATCAACCATGACGTCAAAGCAACGTTAATTTCCGCGAAATAATACGGTACACGTATGGAACCTTACGTACGGTTTCGACACCGGTTCGGAGCGGGGAGATGGTACACTTTCATTTAAATTTTTGCTAATATTTAGAGCGTGCAACTATTTACGAAACATGCAAAATAACTAACAATCTCTAGAATTAGTTACGCCGTTGCTTAGTCTACTTGTTCCACAATAAAGACGCGAGTTTCTTCATTAAACGGCACGTATGCATTAATCAAGTACTTGATGTAGACACATCACTCATGTTTACATAAGTTTTGCTTGAATATGTATCTGAGAACTAGTGAAAAATTAAATAACAGGTCCGTCTTTATTCATGTTGAGAATGAGAATGAGAATCAATATTTAAGGTCCTTATTTAGGAATGATTTAATGCAATTTAATTTTAACTTGCAATTTTCATTTCGACACTACTTGTAATTTATAACTAATGTATTCTCGTCACGACTACATATTTGCTGTTTCGGAACCGAACACTAAAGTGATTAAACCACTCGATTCTTTTGATTTAATTAACCTTAATTAAGTCCAAGCACGCTAGTTGCTGGCGTCTCACGGAAAAAAATGATAAAAATGATGGTGCCAGCTACTGACATTAATTCCTTCCGGAGCTTGCAACACTGTACACTTTCAAGGTGTTATTCGACAAACTCGACGATCCAATTTTAATTGAGGCGCCCAAAAGAGAAAAAAATATTCAAGACGTTAAAATGGCTTGGAAACAAAAAAAATGTGTTCCAAATTTGAATTAACGCGCGCAGATTAAAAAAAAATAGAAGCAGATTTTTTCTTCTGTTTACATAGGTTTAAAATGAGACAGATAATTGTCGAGCTGTTACTGTCACTTAAGGTGGTGCATTGAGGTGTTTTTGTAGCACGGCGTGGGCCGACCTTCGTCGAGCCTTGTGGGAAAATGACTTGCCAAAACGCCCGACCCATTCCCAGGTTCTCACATCGAGGAAATATTTGTCGGGTTACCACATTTACAACGAAATAAAACGACGTCGATACACAATCAACACCTGAATAGCCGCGTAATTGTGACTTTGTTCGAAACCAAATTAACTATTAATCGGGTTTTTTATATAAGCTTTAAAACAATGAGATGTAGACATTTTGTTGAGATAACAGACGTAACAAAGCCGACGATGAGTAACCTCTAACGCAATACGGATCTATGTTTAATCCATAAAAAGTATAGTTCATGGCCAGTGTGCTAGGCTAGAATGAACGCCCGGGCAACTCGGGGCATGCATGCGCGGAAAGAGCAACACTGACATTTGCAGTCAACTCTTTCTCGCACTAGCAGGTGTTTTTTAAAAAACAATTGGTGTTCGATATTTTTTCGCGCTAAAACGTTTACATAACGGTCCCGTTCTGAATGGGCTCGTTCATGCCGCAGGGTTTACACCCCCGGCTACGGGGGCAGTTACTCTCGGACCGGTAACCTTTAGTGAACACGTGAGTAACAATTTAAAAAACGAGTATGTGAGAACGCTAATCCGGTCCGCGACATCCGGACCGTCTAACGGAGCTCGAAGCCATGTATTACAATATAAAACTTGTGATTTACAAACACAAATTGTTTAAGAGTAAAACGAACGCAGCCCCGGTGAGCCGAGAGCTTGAATACAAATGAGATTTCTTTTTGGAGTGAGCCATCTCTTTCTTAAACGTTGTATGATAAATCGTTTCTACGCGTCGTTAACTCCCGCGCCGCGTTACTTGTAATTTTACTGTTGTCAGTAATATTAATATTCTCGTGACCTATTATCGGGTAGGTCAGATCTACATGCAAGCTCGGAGTCGATTTATTTCACGAGGATTGTGTGGTAAAAAGTTGGGTCACACATCTCCAGGGCTGAAACGAGATAGGCACCGTTAGCGCGCTGCGACTCGCGACGGAGCGCGTCATATTTCAAAATATTGTGATGCTGGCCACTGAAGAGTAAATTAAAGTATAAAGATACAAAATATATTCGCAATATGTTTACATTGCGTGTTTTCGTTTTAATTGCGTTGTTATAATGCCTCATCCGATGACCTCTGCGAAAAAAGCGAAGTCTGTCTAGGGCGCAATATACGAATGCTCGATGCCGCGCCCGATGATATTCGTGACCGTAAGTTGTGCTAGCACCGGTAAAGGTCGCGATGCGTATGGCGCATATCTACTGTAAATTCCATTCGAGGCATATTGCCACGGCATATGGGAGATGTTTCACCGCAACGTCGAATAAGATAACCGGCATATGGCGTCGATTCGACGGCTTTCATCTAAGCTTAACCTGTCACTGAAATTCGATAGACGGGGATTATTTCGCGTCGCTTTCGCTCAATTGATCGCGTCACAATGTCTGTATGGAGGACTATGTGAATTTAAAGAGGAAGTTTCAATTTAGCACCAATTCAAATGGAATGAAACTGCCAGTAGAAACCGGACGCACATCCACGTTCGAAAAAAGTTTAGAGTTTCGTCTATCCAAGTATTGTGTGTGCCTACCTGTACCTGCCCAGTGACCGAATGTCACGTTTTCTCCAGATGGTCCGAGCTTGTGCAAGCCGGCCTAGGAGCGATTGTTTGCTCAAACATTACGAGACGGTACGACATTTGAAGCGGCCCGCTAAATAAAACACAAACACCTCTCGGAGCGAGTGTCCACAATGGATCGTGGGTAAACTATAGGCGATTCACGTAGGCGAAATAACCGTAACTAAGATCCAATTAAGATGTCCGTTATCCTTGGAATCGAGATAGATAGAACGCATGTAAATAAATAACTGGTAATTACAATATCGAATCACGACTCCGTCCGGCCGCTCTAATCGCGGATGAAGATGAGAAGGCCACAATGAAACCTGGCAACACTGGCAAGTATGCCTAATAACACCCGGTCATACGGCGACCGAGCTCGTAATTAATTAAAAATGAACCATTGAACGCTGTAATCCTCCCACGCACTGGCTCGTTAAATCATCGTGTATTCTTATCGTCATCGCTTCTGTCAAATTTGAATATAGAATCCCGTAATTTCTTTTTTACTATTATTTACGGGCGAACGGGATGCCTCGTAGTGGCCTGTGTGTGGATTATTAGAATTTGAATGTTGGTGGCAACGAACGTTGATTTACGAGCGTAGGGTTGCTACTTAATGCTTCTTTAATGGCGTATTGATTTTACTAACGCGGTGAAATGTTCTAGACTATTTTATTAGAACAGATAAATAAATTTTATTAGCAAATAACACTTACCGGCCACGTGAAGTCAAAGGGGAACACGATGGGGTTGCTGAATCCTTCGACGTTGAGGTTAGGCACATCCAAGGAGTTTCCACCCAGCACTGGTGTTGTAATGTCACCGAACGTACACGGCGATGTGGTATCGATATTAGCTTGATATATCTTGAGGCACACTCGGAATTTAGTCCTGCACGGCGCCAAACACGGCGCATCACTACTCGAGGAACCATCACAGCACTGCCCACTATTTAACCTACCCAATGAGTTCGTAAAACTTTTTATCCTAAGCTCGAAGGAACCAGATGTCAGCACCTGAAACAAAGGATATAATGTTAAGTTTTTGTCTACTCTTTAGTAAAAAGTATTGAATAATAAAAAAATAAATTGAATGGAATTAGATACAGTCTAATTGGTGTTAAAATGGTCACTGCATCCTTAATACACCAATCCTTACTAATATTATAAATGCACAAGTAACTGTGTGTAACGGCGTTTTGAATACCACTGAACCGATTTTGATGCTATTTGGCACAGCGATACAGACATATAATGATTGAGAAAGAATATAGGCTACCTTTTATTGCGAAGAAAGGGGTTGAAATAGGAGATGACAGTTTGTATGGTAAATTCGTCATTGTCAAAACTATGAAACATTATAGATACACTTGATATAAATCTATATATAAAATATAAAAAATAAAAAGCTAGTAAATTAATGTTTTCTGTAATTAATTTTTCTAGGGTACAAAAATGTGCATCCATTACTAAATATTATTCACAAAAAATATTATTTATAACGAAAACCGTGTTTATTCCTCTTTATTACTTTACACATTTTTATTTCAAAAAAAGTTACATACCTTTCTGTCTAATCGTCACTCATAAACTGACAACCAATCACACACAAATATATATTTATATATACGTTGTATATATGTATTTATCCACGCTATTATTATGCGTCGCATGTGCGTAGTATGTATTGTTTATTTAGTAAATGTAAGCAAATACATGTGACAATAGTCTAAAATCTATGATACCGTTCTTCGTGCCTATCTGTTTGACCTACTGGTTAGCTGGTAGATAATGCGTTAAGCATTATGCTCGCTAAATGTACCGCGATATTTGTTTGATGGTAAACAAAATAAATATTATCTCAAATATCTAGTTTCAACGAATTTATTGTGAGATACATAAGTTCGACGGTTCCAAATTCGAATTCACGGAATCTAGCTACACAAAAAGTGTGACAGAAATCGTGCAACGAACCATCTGGTAATATCTTAATACTTACCTAGACTTTAGTTCAATATATCGTAGCTTTTAAATAAAATTATACAAATGTCATTGCTATAAAATGTCTGCGCATACAGCTTAGGTCAATTTATCAAGAGGACAGTGACAACACAAACAACTGGCTAGCTATATAGCTTTCGTCGGCACGAGATGTGATCTGCAAACAAGCTGTATTTGCACAACTGCCATTGATCCTGTTGAGATATTGACTGCTTGTATGATCCTGTGTTAGCTTTAGGACCATTCTAAATAAATACATTTATGCAAAATGGATATTAATGTATTAGACGTACTCTATGTTTTTGTACCATGTACCGTCTATGTACCATGTACCTACGTTTCTTTTTTTTTGAGTATAAAATTTAGCAAAAATCTACAACAACTTTCTTGCGTTTTTTGCTGAATATTAACTTAGTATGGATAATTATTACTTTAGTTTGTGTTTTTGATTTTATTAATATCTACATAATTGTTTTTTAAATTAATTATTTCGGTGTAATTAAAATTACATTACTTTATCAAAATAACACAAGATTTTATACGTGGTCATATTTGCGCAACTGTCATACACTAACGGCTGTACTGGCCAGCCAATGTAGGTCGGTTAAAAATGGGGTGGCCACGTGGGGTGGTGACACCCCTAACCCGATTCTAAATTCGAACGCGTTTATGATGAATGACGAAATTATGTTTTATTTTTTCATTAACCATTTTCTTTCTTTTTGGGTTACTAGTTAACAAATAACTCGCCCCCAGCGTTGTTTTAAACGATGTTTTTTGTAAAAATGATATCGATTTAACCCTGTTGAAGGATACGTCGTCAACAGAATAGCTTGAATTCCCTTTTTTGCTATTTGAATAATAATAGCTACCCTATGGAGGCGAGCGGCTAGGGTTGACAGAACACGAATACAAACTTAATTTTAAGTAACTACACGTCTATTTAATAAATAATGAGTGGGTAGTCTAAAATAACTAACATAATTATATAATTTAAACACACGTCTTTAATGATTACTTATTTAAAAAATCATTTCAGGTACAAATTTTTTTTTTAAATATAAAAATAAATTTTATTCCATTATGTACTATCATTAAAACAAATGTAGCCTGTTGCACTTATAAATGTGTTAAATTAATAGTATTTTATCTGACAACCCTGTGTCGAAACCCTTGCCTGATAAAGAATGCGCAGTTGCTCGCATGTGGGATCAACTGACTCTGCAATGCATTAGGGAAGAGGTAACACTTTGTAAATAATACCACCTTGTGCTAACCGCCGTACAAAGTGCCATCTTTAATAAACATCTTTTTGTACTCAAGATATTTTATATTTTTTATCTATGAATAGCGGACATTGAATATTATTTTTCATTAACTAACTCGACGCTGGCATTTACTTCATGGTTATTACATATGCGCATAGTTGGTTTTATACAAGACACAAAAATTATTCCAAATATACGTAAATTTTATATATGAACGTTTCAACTGGCTGAATAGACCGGCATCCTTAGGATTTCAAAAGAAAAATAAGTTCGAAAAACAAAATTCGAAAGTGGAAGTTATTATAAGGCATCGGAAGGAAGTGGTATGTATTAAGTTATGGTGACCGTCTTAGCGAATCATTACCGGCGATGTCCCGTGTTCATAAACAGGGAAAAAAATATATTGTTTCCTGCGTTTTCCGTCAAACGATTTATTAAGTACTGTAATAAAACTGTACCTGTATACACGAAACGGATGTCGAAGGAAATTGACAGAGATTTTCGAAAGTACGGTAAACTTAGTTCGTACGTGACTTTCAAAATGTAGAACTTTCAAATAAACTTTGACACGATTGTAAAAAGATTTCGAGTAATTGTGTAACGGCAATTATTACAAACAATTTACATCAGCGTGGAAAAATAACTAATAAACGAATTAAGATGAACAATTAGTTTCTCACGTTCAATGAACTCGCTTCTCTTGTCAAAAATTAAAAAGAAAATTATGAACAATGAATCATTCATAGCTTATCTATACCAGACGGTAGGTCTGTGGATTTGAAAAATTAACCACAGTTTAAACAAAGAACGACGTAAAAACGACACCAGATTTCAACC